>JAVSBS010023141.1:0-16220 GCA_033124195.1 Coracias cyanogaster
CGCCTGATCACGGTTCTGCAGCTGGCTCTTCTGGTCCTGACAGGAGACCACCACACCGGTGGGCAGGTGGGTGATCCGGACCGCGGAGTCGGTGGTGTTCACGGACTGCCCGCCGGGCCCCGAGGAGCGCCCTCGGCCGCCGCCGAGAGGAAATGGGGCTCGCCCGGCTGGAGAGGGGAAAGAAAGGGAGAGGGGGAAGGGCCGGGGCGCCGCTGTCCCCGGCCCGCGGGGCTGGTGCTGCGTCCGTCTCCCCGCTCCCGGCTCGCCCTCAGCGCGCCGCGGGGCAGCCCCTCGCCCCCGCTTCTCCCAGCCTGGCGGCGGGGGAGCCCGAGCCCTCGTTTCTCTCTCCTCGGGGCACCCGAGGAGCCCCGAGCTGGTCGGTTCCTGCCGCCCTCCCTCCTACCTGGGGCGGGTGCCTGAACGCTCCAGCCTCGTCTCTGCCCTTTCCTTCGCAGCAACACCTGAACCGTCTCGGCCTCGCCGCCCCGCCGGCCGCCCTGCGGGGCTCGGGCCCTGGCAGCCCGGGCGGCGCGGCGGATCAGAGTGTCTCTCCCCGTGTGTGTGTGTGTGTGTCTGCCTGGCTCCTGGCACAGGTGGGATTGAACCCTCTTTCCCGTCCCCGCACACAGCAGGGCAGGCACCGTCCCCGCCCCGAGCAGCGTGCTCTGAGGGGGCCTCCCCCGGGACGCGCTTCCCGGTTCGGCCTCCCCGCGGTCCGCGGGAGCCTGAGCCCCCTCCCTTTGCCTTGTTCTCTTGGACACCCAGGGCTGCGGATACTTCGTGTGAATCGCTTTTGTCTGGCGAAGGGAGCTGTTTGTTTTTCTTTCTTTCAAGAAACGGGAAGGGTGCTTGTTGAACCTGGCGGTAAGAGCCCTCCCCGCCACGGAGGGCGGCCGCCAGCACTGCGGGGAGAGACAGACTCTTTTCCCTCCTGTTTCAAATCAGAGGGAAATCTGGGACAGGTCTGAACACAGCGAGAGCACATTCCACATCCCAGTCATCTACGCACAATGAAATGAGAAGCGTCTGTGTATCTTGATTCCTCTAGCAGCTTCTCTGAAGTAACTTGTGGGAAGGGGGGGGGAATCTTATTTGTGATGCAGATTAATTTGCTCCATCTACCTGTTACAACAGTTCTTACAGCGTGTGTGTAGTTCATTTGTTTGGCACTAAGCAGATATTTTAAAAAGAGCCTCTTCAGCAAAAAGAATCTTGTCAGTAGTTGATGTCCCTTCTTACAAAAGAACTGCCACTAGCAGTGGATTATTAATGTGTCTTAAGTGGAAAAAAAGCCCAGGTTAGGTGTTTAAACACCCTTTTCAAGATTTTCCTGTTTTGCCAGTTCCCAAAACCACTAAAGCAAGAAGTTGAATTCAAAATAATCTGCACAGGAGGAATTACTGTTTTGTTCCTGAGGTAATTTTCTTCCCTGCAAGCTTGCACTTAAATGCCTGGATTTAATTATACTTTATTAACCTGATAGCCTTAAGATCAGCGAAGAAAAGACAACTTTCTAAAAGAATATTTATAATAGTGAATTATTTTAGTTGTAAAATAGAGCTGCTTTATAACTGATTAACACAAAATCAAAGTTAGTGTGTTTAAGTCAAAAGATGTTTTGCTAGATTTAGAGATTTTTATCTCACAAACGGGTGAGCCAGTTTCTCTAAGCCTCAATTTCTAAAGCTGTATGGTTATAAAAATGCCATGTCATTTCTCAGAAAAAAATCAGTCTCAAAAGTTTTTTTTTTTTTTCAGTTTCATGTCTGATGGCATAAAATTTATATATGATTGCATGAAAGTTGTAGCAGATGTATCTTAAGGTCTTAAAGATTCAGTAAGCTGTATCTTGAAAACCTTATTTTTACATTAGGAGAATGATACGCATTTAAAAATTTGAATATGGTGTATCCCTTTCTAATTTAATGTCTAGTGTTCATGTTTGTTCTCTGATATGCTCCTGTTTGATTTTTAGAGAAACTCAATCAGTATGTGAAATCTTTGTATCTCTGCATATTTTAAATATTAGACACTGTTTACTAGCTTAGGTACAAAAATTAGCTTTTATGATAATGATGCTAAGGAATATGCCTGGTGTCTTACGGGTCTAAGTAAAGTTTGCAAGGCAAGAGCTGAGAGATTGTACTGGCTATAGCGGCTGTTAATAGTATTGATCTGTCTAGCACTTCTGGCAAAATATCAGCAGTTGCTGCTTGTATGTGCTGTCCCAAAGCACGTGTTTAAAATTACTACTGTTTTTTTTTTTTCTTTGTGATTTATCAAAAGCAACAAACAAAGGTTCACGATTTCAAAACTGAATTTTTTCAGACTTGGTTGTCTTTGATTTGGAGATACTCAGGTCCTTTAGTGCGACGTGCCTGGTTTTTCAGGTTAAATGTGATCCTTTGATAAAAAGCTGTGTATAAATTGTGTAATAGGGAAGTCAGTGCTCACGACCTTTTTTCTAAAAGGCTCGGCAAGAATTAGTTCCTTGGCTTGTTACGAACTAAGACTTCGTAAAAGAATGCATCTAAAAAAGTACAGGCAATGCAAAGAACCTGTGCATTTCCAGTGTCACAAGTGCTGTGAAGCGTTGGTTCCGAGTGTGTGCTGCTGTGGTGTGGTAGCCAGTACAGTTCTGCAAACTGGGAAGTCTGAGGCTGGTTTAGGGAATGTGTTACTCAAAGAAGTTGATAGGTGAGTGGAAGCCGCGCTGACAGCTGGCTTTGTGCGCACATTGACTTTAGCAAGGGGCTGGAAGAGCTAGTTTATTAACAGGACAATTTTCATTTTCCAGGATATTGTATATGTGTATTACATCAACAAATGAACTGGTTAATACTGATACTTTGAGGATGTCTCCTAACTGCTTTTCCCAGTAAATCTTGTTCTGGAATGGAGTATGCAACTGATGTTGAAGCCAATTTGAGTCTCCCAAGCCTCTGGCTCCTTTGGAAGCAGGGGGAGGCAGTGCAAAAGCGCAGGAGCAGGGGGCTGCTGGGACTTAGCCTGAGCTTAGCTCAGTGCAACACAGATCTCTGTTTCTAGATCCCAATGGTAAGTCTTTTGCACTTACCATTAGCACTGCTGGCTACCAGTTCTGTAATTCTGTCTTAGTTAATTAGCAGGTATCTAATAGTGTCTTAAAAGTTTAGTTAATGAGGCCTTGTTTTCAGTGATGGAGCAGAAAAGGCTTGTTAAGGGAGGAAATCAATAAGATGTTGGACAATTTAAAGTATATAATTTACCAATATGTCTCTGTGGGCAATAGTATTGTCTTGTATCAGTGCTTTCTGAACTTGGATTAACTGACTTCCGTCAGTTACAGAATATGATTGATTTTTAGTATCATTTGTGTTTTACTGTTTTATGTGATTGTATACACCAGTTACAGAGCCTGGACCATGGCCTTTGAGATCACCAGAAATGCCTGCATTGCAGTTTGGGAACTGGTGCCTGTTCAGACACTTGGAGAAAGAGAATCTGATCCTTTGCTCTCCATAGTGGAAAAGGGATTAGGGAAGGCATGCTTGTGGAACACAGCGTGATTTCAAAGGAAAAGGAATCATATAATTTCTGCATTGTTCTCAGATTAGAGTGTTGCTCAGAAAAATGCTGGGAATCTTTAGCTTCTGCTAAAACAAAATCACATCTGAGCAGTATATGTCACAGGCCCTTACAGGTTACTGTTTAATCTTTGCATGTATGATAGTGACTAAGATTAAGCAAGTTTTAATTGATAGAGTGCAGAGCATAGTCACATGACTGGGGGAGGAGTTGCTTGAAATCAGTAATCTAGTCTGACGAATGCAGTCTTTTTAGTTGATTGTTTCTATTAAAGGTCCCAGGATCTAATAATGTGTGGTGACCATTCTTAAAATATGAATGCTTAAAAATCTGATTTTAGTAGTGCTATCACTTAGCACATAAAAGACAGAGTGTATGTTCTATAACTTAAAAAAAAAATTCCCTAAATGCTAATGGAGTCTGCAAAGTGGTCCTAATAGCTGAGATCATTAAAGATTTTTAGAAATTATTTTATAGAGTGATTTCATGAGTAGAAACCAAGGGTGCTTTTTTTTTTTTTTTTAAACATGGGTTAGGTTTTACAGTAAAGACTGAAACTGAAGCCCATAGAAATCCTACCAGTTTGTTAAATTCTTCCTGTTTATGGTGGTCCAGTGCTTGTGGAGCAAGAAAGAAGGGTAGAGGGCTGTTGTGGAGGCTATTGTGTAAACAGAGTAGCAAACAGTTCATATGCTGAAGATACTTCCATCTAAGTCAGGACTTGAGGTGCAAAGTTTACTCCTCCTACTTAAACTTTACTGCATGCACAGATTTCTCTATAAAGAGAGGAGAAAGGGAACACTGAGAAGTTTAATAGGTTACTGGAACATCCTCCTCAGCATAGTAGCACTTGCCACTGGGATGAATGTGTTGTAAGAAGTAGATAGGACGAATGTGTGGTGGAAAGATCGAAAACATACAACCAAAAGAAACAGTATAGTGGTACCAAATATGATCTTAGTTCTCTGGATAGAAATAGATTTTAATCATTCAGGGTCTGTTTAAAAGCCACTCTTCAGGAATTTCTGTAAAAGCTCTGAAGTTACTGTTAAAGTCACAGCTTGTGATTTCAGGTCTCTACTTGCCTTTGTTCTGTAGGTCCTATTCTGTAGTTATTGCACCTCAATGATCCTATTATTTTACAGTTTAAAAGATGATTTAATTTTTTTTTCCCTGTTAGTTCCACTCCTAGGAATGCACCGTGTCATTTCAGTATCAAATCCTTTTCTTCCTCACTGTCACTTGTAGTACAAGTTTTTGGATCAGAAATGCTGACAACTTCTTGCCACCTAAGGCAATCTCACCATTTTCAGCTGGCTTGGAGAGGCATAAGGGATCGATGCCTATAGAATTTCATTCCCTCTTGTACATTAAAATTCTGTAATTCTTTCTGCTACATCTTGGTTCTCTAAGGCTAACAAGGGCAAGGATAGTAACAGCTTGGTAGGGTGGGTAAACATGAGACTGGATACGTGCATACAAGCCTGTGCTTTTAAAATTCGTACTGCCCTCATCGTGTTTTTTGCTTGTTAGGTCTTTGGGATGGGAGTTCTGTCTTCCTATACTACATGATTGTGACTTACTTTTGAAAGCCATGTGAAGAAGGTGTTTTTGTATACTTTGAGAAGCAATAGGTAATGTTATATTGTGGTGTGTTTTGGGAAGTTCATTACTGTTATTTGTATATTCCTTTTGATAAAATACATCTTTGTGCCCACTGTTATGTGCTCTTTGGTGGAACATATTTGCTCACTTTTCTTGCCTCATTATTGAATACAGTTCCATAAATACATGTTGTTTAAAACTTTTTTTGTGTTCCACTTCTGCTTCCTTTCTGGAATCGTGTTTCTCTGTCATCAGCATCCAAAGAGGTTTCTGGAAAAGTCATTATGACACAAATGGCATGATGATTTCAGAAGTGTGGGAATTTTTTTTCTTTTTGAGAGGAATATAGAGGATAGAAGTTGTACAAATACAGGAGCTAAACTGTAGGTCTTCAGCTGGAGCTTTGTGCGTATTTTAAAATGTGGAATTTAAACCTTTAAAGTACAAACAATGTGCAGTCAGTTAAAACAATTTCAAGCCATGTAAGTAGATTGCTGTGCACCTTACCTTGGTGCGTCCGATTGTGCATCTGCTTCCTATCTGAAGTATTTTACTAACTGTGGCTTTTGTCTTTTGATTTTTCTCTAGTGCCTCTGTGTGTCTCAAAGCCACATTATCTGGATTTAGTGTACTTCATGCTGATACTAAAAGAAAGTAGATGTGGAAAGTGGCTACTTCTGCTCGTGTTTGACCCACGCTTCCTGTTCTCAGCTTCATGTTTTTCTCTGTGTACTGTAATATCCAGCAATGCTAGGTAAAGGTGTGGCCTTCGTTCTAGAAGGCATTGCAAAGTCACAGGTCAAAAGCCTGATCCCTGCTACAGTCCACATGTCAAGTGGACGTGGGTGATGAATACAGGTGGAGGAATCCAAGAAAACTTGATGTACCTGACTGGTGTATTGTGTTTGTAGCTGAACTGCTATGAAATGGTTTCTTTTTATTCATGTACATTACAGTAGTGGTTCTTAAACATTTCAGTTCAACTCTTAAATATTTTTTTTTTTTTTTTAATAATTTGCACCTTCCATATGTGTGTGTGTGTGTGTGTATATATATATATATATAAAATATATAGCCATTCCCTATCTGAATTCCTGCACCCAGCTTCTGAGCCTTACTCTTAATGACCCACATGATCTGTCTGCTCCGTTTCGCTGGAAACAAATAACCTTTGCACCTGAAGCTCCAGAAAAGTTGTGCCTGGCCCTGTTAAGGTTAGCTCTTCCCTCTGTTGTCTTGGGTATCAAGCTTCTCTATGCTTTCTCGATGTTTATAGCCTCCTTATCTCTCTTAATTTCTTAAACTCCTTTGCTCCAGCGGTTGTGGTGCTCTGCCCGACCTTCATGGATCTTCCCCCCACCTCGCCCCTGTGCCCCAGCCTTGGCCCGGCCCTGTCCATGGTACTGGAGTCATGGCTGGGGCTCAGGTGGGCTTCATGCTGCCTTGGGTTGTCTTGCATGGGTCGGCTACTGGCCAGAGTCTGCACTTGCCCTTGGTCCTCACTGACTCTAATTAAATGTTACATTCATCATGAAGTTGCTAGAGAGGCAAGAAGAGACATTCTCTGGCTTAAATCTTTCTGCAGCTTCTCCAGCTGTGGCAATAACTTCCATCCTCACTCCCTTCCCATTCTATTTAATGATTGATATAGCTCAGAAGAGTTTGTGAGTGTTATAAAACATAAGTGTTGGTGAGATACGTACCAACGAAGCATTGACAGGAAAACCTGATGGTGTGCTTCTAAAACCAAAATATTCTAAAAAAGCTAATGTTCTAAAAAACCCAGGTGTTCATGACTGGAGTTAGTCTGATCAGAGGGAGGGGGAGTCATGAGTGAATGAGAGATGATTGGTGTTGTCTGCTAATAAGCATTAGAATCAAAGGCCACTGTCTTGCATTTGATGCAAAGGAGAGTGCTGTTACAAGTATGGAGAGGGATTCATTGCACGGAAGACAAACGAAAAGGTTTAGTATCCAGAATGTAAAAATAGTAAAAATTAAATGATGAGATCATAGATGAAAGCCTTAGCGTAGAGTGAAATGCTGTATTTTAGACACACTATGCAGAAGGGATCTGCATGAGTGATGATTGACAGGTTTCAGTTTAAGAGAACCTGTTGGTTATGGTCTAGTAAAATGGGCTGTCTGCTAACAACATAAGCACGGAGGAAGAGTGAGGAGGAATAAAGAGAAGGTGTATTTCAGCCATGTTAGGGTCAGGCACCTGTGGTGACAAGCCAAGATGCTGACTTTTACAGAAGGAAACAGAAGCAGGAGAAGCTAGTGTGAGAATCTAAAGACAGGAATCAAGCGGATGTTGTAAATGAGACTGGAAACAAGTGAAGTGTTTGTTGAGTGGTTGGGGCTCAATTCTTCATGTATTAAAAACAAGGCAAAATGAGCAAAAAATTATATTTAGGAAAAAAGGCATTAAACTGATGGCTCATGAGGTCAGCAGAACTGAAGAGTTTATGTACTAAAGCATGAAGAATATTCATTAAGTATCCCAAGAAAGGGAAAAAATATAGAAAAATTTACAGACTTGAAACACCCCAAGAAGAATGTCACAAAAGAGCAGAGCCTGCCAGAAATGAGAAGAAAAAGCCAGCTAGTCAGAGGAAAGTTTTGCATTAAAGAGTATGTGTAAAGACAGATTTGCAAAAGTCAAGGTTTTTTTTCGGAATGACAGCAGGCAGTAAAGAGAACAAAAACTTTTTGAGCACGTAGAAGTGTGAAGAGAAAAAAAAAGGTTAATAAGCAGTTAGAATGTAGTAGTATTAAAGATAATGTAGGTATTGCCAAATCTAAATGAGTGCTCTGCTGCAGTTTTTGGGCTCAAAGTGTGGGGGAAGGTAGAATGGATAGCTGGAGTAGAGATGCAAGTAGGCAATGCAGTAAAACTGAACCTAAAGTGCTCAGTTTGTTGGGGCTGGTTAACTTATTTTCCAGGATTCTGAAAGAACTGGGGTGATACCTAGCAAGTACTCCCAATAAATCCTGTGAAGACTAGGATGATATCTGATTTTAGCACAGAGCGATAAGAAAGCAGGGATGGAGAGGAGAAGTATTTACAACTGGTAAAAATGATTGCAATGAATGCAGACCATGACTGCTAAAGGGAGGAGAGATGTTCTTACTCAAAATTTGCAAGTATCCCTGCATGAGTGGCAGGCTAGCAAAGTAACCAGTTCCCCTTCCTGCTTCCAGAAATGCTTGAAAAACTCTGTAAACAAGTATTTTCAGCAACTGCCACTGCTACGCAATAAGAGAATACGTCCACGTTACCTTTCATTTTTTAAGTTGTGGCATAGCCAGGTGTGCAAGAACTTCACATCAGGATAAGTTGTGTGGCTCCTTGTTTACTCTTGCATTGGTGCTGGCAATTTCTAATTGAAAAGCAGAATTACTGAAAATCATACTCGTAATGCTGTGGAAGGTGATTACTTCACATAAAGTTAAAATGCCTGCTTTGGCACATTTTAACTGAGCTATTAAGGTTTTATTGTTTTTTGGGTTTTTTTTTTCCTTCTTAAACCCAGTTGAAAAATGTAGATCAAGATATGGGACAAACAGAAGTTTGGTGTTTGTAACTATTGATTTTATTGCAAGTTGACATTAGGGTTATTTCTTTTTTTCCCTAGTCTTTTCCCCACACAATCTCATGTTTGTTAACATAAAGCTCAAGCTCTTCTGTATGAAAAATGCTTATTGTGTGTAGTTGCTCTCGGTGGGGACAGAGACATAGGCTTGAAAAGTTCCTATATTAGAGATGAGATTTTCTGTGATTATGATGACCACCAGGTTCTATTTGCTCTAAATCCAAACTTCTTTCCTGAAGTTTGCGTCATTGTAGGGATAAGGGGAGGAGTGAATTTGGCTAGGAAACAACAGAAAATTGGAACATAAGAAAAAAGTAAAACTCAAAGTAAAAGAAAGCTGAAATGTCGAAGGGGTAGTATGAGTATCAGCCAATAGTAAAGAGCAAGAAAGTGGAATCTGAATTAAAGATAAACTGGCAGTTTAAAGAGTCATCCAGGGGCAGAAGTACTGTGATGGCATATGAGGAGTGGAGGGGTCAGGAAGTGGCATATAGGCAGAAGCAGGGGGGGATAGGGAAATGCATCAAGAGTCTAAGGAAGTTCAGAGTAATCAGAATTGACAGGAACTGCAAAGGAAGAGGGAGTGCGGCAGTGTTTATGCAGGAAGTAGGATGAAAACTCCAGGAAGGGAATGTGGAGGGAGGGCTCATGTGAAAAGGATCAGGATAGTGAGGAGGCATGCAGAGATGTAGGGAAGAGCTAGTGATGGAGGAAAGTGGAGAATAGTGGTATCATAGCTACATTGTACCCTATGGTTGAGGAGGGTGGAACAGGAGTTCTGCATGTTATATATCCAGAAAATGGGACATAGTATTAAGTATTATGCAGCCTTTATAAGCTGTTGTATAGATCAGTTTTATTTGGAAAGAGAAAATAATTTACCTTGTGGGGGAGAATTTATTGGTAGAGGAGCTGAGATACAGCAGAGTAACTGAAACACCTTTCTTGTGAGCAGGGCTGCTCTGCAGGAAATGAGTTTGGGTAGTGTGGTTCAGTGCTTTTCATCTTGAGTAGCAGGCTTTGTTTGCAAGTGAGGAGGTGTTGGATAGAATTTGAAAAATTTGCTTCTTTGTATATGTGAACCCTGTTTCATGAAATTATTTACTATGGAAGTGACATATTGTGCAGTGAAGTATATTTGTTTGGAATATATTCTTTAAGGGTGGCCATAGAAGTTAACATGAAAGAACATGTAGTATAAATTCTAGCATCTGACTTGTTAAACCAAGAAGAAATAAAGAACTGAGAGGCAAGACTGAGACTCTGCTCCTTATTGTCTTGGAGCAGTGTGGTGTCTGGAACCATCTGCTGTTTGTGGACCCCTCAGCTATCCCTGATTAAAGATCAGATTATCAATGTAGTTCTAGTCTGAAATCCATAATTCTGTCTAGGCATTATGCTAAGTATGCGTGTAGATACAGCAAAACAGCTGAAGTGATTAGAGCTGAACAAATTACTTCTACATTCCTGAAAGCTGTGTGCTACATTTAGAAGGCCTATAGGAAGGGGAAAATGTAGCGAAGCAATGTGAACATTGATACGGATTATTTTCTTATGTTTTATGGTTTCTGTTCTTTGTTAGTGGAAGATTTCTGTCCTAGGATATGCAATTTCAAAGAAACAGAAACTGTATTCTAGGGAAGTCAACTTAGAAACAAATGCATTTACTAATCATTTTAAGCCCCTTCAATCAAACCGGATTACCCTGTGGCTGTAGCAGTAGGAGTGGAAATTTCCTTAGCACATGCAAACACCGAGCCCCTGCTTCATTGTCACATGCAAAATGGGCAGTATAGTCTTGCAAAGCACATGTTTTAATAATTTGTTTGTTTTCCAGAACTGTAGGTGTATGTTGCACAACAACAGAAAAAATACCAGCAGAGTCCTCCTACACTTTGAGCTCCATGTAGACTAGATGCTTGCTGTGCTCAAGAGAGTAGCAATAAAGCGGTAAATCTCTAGTAAGCTATTTTTTTGTTTGGTTTCATTCATTCTTTTGCCTAGTTGATTCTCTTCTGTCATTTAACTGCTCTGGTTGTGGATGGCAAACTTTTTGTGTAAGGACTTCCAGTCAGTCTCCTCTCTGCTAGGGATAGGCGGTCGGCAGTGTTTGCCACTGCCTTCCCTGTCCCCCCCAGCCATGTGGACATGGTCATGGTGCTTGGTGAGGTATAGGTTCGGGCATTTGTCTCTTCAGTTTCAGTCAGCTGAGTTTCCTATTTCTAAGAACACAATAAAAGTGCTGATGGGCCTGGACCTGCTTCTCTGCTCTGCGTTTAAAATTGAAGCAGTTCAGGAGTTGTTCAGTGTTTTGTCTTAGGTAGCAGCTGTGTGTGAATTTCCTTTCCTTACGCTCAGTGGTATAGAGAAGAATTTACTCCATTTTATATATATCTTCTATGTATGTGAACTCCCTAATTATTTTGGCAAAGGTCACCCTGCGGGGAAAGCTTTTATTTTTACATCAAATATGAAGTAAGTGGATGTTTTATATCTACTGTTTGGTGAGTTGATTCACTTACACTTCTAGGAAGCTGTCCTTAGTGACAGAAATGCCTGAACTGTTCATTTCAGTTATACTTAAAGCTGTTGAAATTCCAGCGAAACTTAATATCACTGTTTTCAAGACTATAATAGTGTCTTGAGATTTCTCTAGTGGGGCACCTAAAATGAGTGACAATATATGACAGTTTGGATGCATTCTTTCATCTAAAGTGAACTCCTAAGTGGAAATTCATAGAATATTATGTTTATGAATTTATACAACAAGAACTCAACCTCTTTTCCTATAGCTGCAGCATGACAAAGCATCAACAAAATGAAATGTCTTTCTTCCATTTAACCAAAAGAAGAAGATACGGATGTTATCAAATAGTTGATTGCCATAATTTGGCTACTCCTATGTTTGCATTAGCTGCTATTAGTTATGCTATTATGCAGTTACTTTTTAACAGAGGAAAAAAAGGTATTAATACTGAGAGACCATGATTTTCCAAAGTGAGATACTGAATTCTAGAGAGGTTGGAGTGAAAATCATAGGCTGAAGTCCAGAAGCCACTATAGAATTGAAATAATTCTACAGTATTTCAAGAGAAAATGAGTTTTATCATTTGACACTGGACTTTCATATGAGAGCTGGTGAGTGAAACTGAAAGGTTAACTATACAAAATGTATTAAACTTTGAAACAACTCTCCACTGAAGAAAACAGTGTAGTAATTAAACCTTAGTGTAATAATTAAAATGCCACCAGTATTATAGCTAGATGCCTTTCATAATTTTCTACCCTAATAATAGAGGGATGTCTGATGTGTTGCTTTGCCTCTGCTGATCCTAATTTTGACAGCTGGTTCGGTGTTTTCCTAGGAATACTTAGTTCATTTGAAGTGATTTGTCTTTATCTCTTCTAGAGTCCCCTCTAGTTACCTGCCTCGTAGGAGTGTGGTGCCCTAAAAGTTCCAGGTGTGTCATGAACTAGATAAAGTTTGTGTGCCTTTTATTCCCTTTCGGAATGGCCACCTCATGTATATGTCTGCCAAAGGTGTTTGTAATACAGATTTCATTATGTACTTCTGTTAAGAAGTTCTCAGAGGCCTGTAAGACTGAAGTTTGATTGTACTATGTTGCTGTAGACTCTTTTCTTTGTTAATTTCTGGTCCCTAGAATTATTGGATAAATAAAGAAGATAAAGTCAAAGGAGTGAAGAATGGGGAGGGAAAAGTCAGTTTGTGGCATCTGGTTGATCTGTGCACACACCACAAAGATTATGATTTTTAGGACAGAGTAAGTGCATCATATATAGGGAAAACTTACTATTTAATTTTTCATCATTTTCTAGAGATAGCAGCTGAGGTGTCTGCCTGGTTCAAGCAGAGGGTTTGAAGACTACTAAAATCAAATTAGGCCATTGGTACGGGAACTTCTGATATCTGGAAAGCGTTTCATGTGTTGATTATTCCCATAAATAAGTAAAAATTCTCTATTCAAAAAGCTTGTCGTATGCAGGATAAAAGCGTATTATGCTCTGCAAAGATTAATTCTTGTTGGCTCTGGTGGTGTATAAAAGGATTTAATACTACAGGAAAGAGACTGAATTGAGGAATCTGCCAAAGGAAAATCCCATCAGCCCAGCTCTTGGTAAATGCTGTTGAGTGATACAGGGTGAGGATCAGCCTTTTCCAGCAGCTGGGCTCCGAACCATGGAGGGCTTTGATGGATACTGAGAGCAGACAAAAATGCAAAAACTTGAAGCTAGAGAAAAGTATCTTGCAGGCTGAGGACTGTGGAATTTTGGCATGGGTAAAACTTGGCTATTCAAGGTGGTCATCGTTGGAACTTTATCCTGTTATCTATCTTACTTGGTTTTACATGGTGATATATCTTAGGATGTTGAAGCCTGTAATACTAAATGCGTGGATATGGAGATCAGGGATTTGTTAGTGGAACTGCAAAATTAAACAACAATTGAATAATAAATGAGAGAGTTTTATTTACACACCCTTTGTTTAAAAATGAGCCACTGTAAAGAGTAAGTGCATTGTCTATTACATCGCTGATGAGATCTGTATTTAAAGCCCAGTCATATTTTCTTTCAAAGCAGATAGCTGCAATGGTGGTGGTGAAGTTAGGAAAAGAGAAAGAAAATCTATTTCTCAGTATAAAAATGGGTTAACGCAGGAGGTGGATGTGTTCTGGAGAAATAGTTGCCGTAAGTGGCCTCCATTCTTTTCTCTTAGGCAAAAGGATTTATTACACACAATTTTTAGTGTCTGCCGAAGTATTTGTTGTATTTTCAACAAATACAGTTTGTACTGAAGTATCTGTTTCATTTCCAACTTTAGGTAGGGAGGGAAGAGTGTGGAAATTGAGTGATTTATACACAGATACAGCACCTTTTTTGTTAGGTGTGCAACAGTATCATGTAGTGCCTTGTATTAGTGATGTAACAGTTTGTAGGCTCTGAACCTCTGAGGTGGGATTTCTCTTTACTGGTACAAGTAGATTGTTAGAGAATTCTGAATTTTAGGCAACAGTTCTTTGTTTAATAAAAAATAAAGTAATTGTATAGAGTCATCGTATTCAAGTGCTTTTTTTTTGCATACAATATAGAGCTGTGTCAATTTTCCCAATCTTTTACCTTTGCAACAGAATAACCTTTTATTGAGAAGCATTAATTTCCCAAAGCAGTGGCATTACCTCCTTCCACGGTGCATACCCTTAGCTGTGTGCACAATAGTTTAGAGCCAAAATGTTTACGACATTTTTCTGCCAGACAGACCGGTGCTTGTTCAAAGAGATTGCATTGGCATTGGGCCCACAAGAACCGCAAACCCAGATGCTGGAGAAATAATGCTTTTGTGGAAGGACTTTGAAGAGACAATTCTGCCCTAAACCGTACCCTTTTTATGGCGTGTTTGTCTCTGTACTTTTGCAGTCTCTTAAGTAGACAGGTCTCACACCTAAGAGCTTATTTATACAAAGTAACTGTCATAGCTACTGTAGAATGTGTTCTGGGACGTTTCTTCACATGCCCACTCAAAATAATTACCCAAAATTAAAGTTCTTAAAGTTGTTACTTTTCTAGAATGCCTCCAGAGGCTAGAATGCCTTGCCCTGGGCTATGCCTGGGAGGTTTTTTTTCCACCCTTTCTATCAGTCCCTCCTGAATGTGCCAGTTGATCTGTTGAATGAAACTGGAGGGGATTTAGAAAAGAAACTAATATGTGGAGGGAGGAAATGACGTAACAGGAGGAGAATGGAAAGAGGATTTTGGAGGGGGTTAACATAATTTAGGAAGTTTTTACCACCTTCTGCAACAGAAAGTGGATTGAGGCCAGCGGTGTAGAGAGTTCATTTCTAATAGAAAAATAGCAAACTGAGATAGAATGTCTGTGGATATCTCTGATCTTTGGAGTCAGAGAGGATTAATTACAGCCAAGTATCAGATTGCTTGTAAAGATACCCCAGAAGAGCCAAACCATTGTGCATGCTGGGCACGAGTATTCAAAACTTGCTGTTGTTGCAAGTCCAGTAAGGCACAAGAGCCAATTCTTGCTCTGTTGTCTCTACTGTCATTATTTGATCACTTCTCTTTTCCATACTAACTGACCAAGTTTCTTCCCACCTCCTTTTGGTTTTGGGAAGGATGTTCCTATTTGTGTTCAGCAGCTGTGGCAGCCTCTGGCATTATTACTTACTCTGAAATATTGGAATGGGTACAGTACAGAAGGATTTATGGCTGTTGAGTAGCCTGATATTTTAATACATATTGCTAAAATGGAAAGTGAGATTAGATTTTTGTTTTAAAGATATAATGGTTAAGATCATTGTTTACGTTGGATCTAAAGTAATTATGTTAAAAATTAATTTGTATCTTTGTCAGTTAGATGTGCAGTATGGGGAAGAGCACATAGGTTCCTGCCTCCAGGATTATTTTCTAAATGACTGGAGGATTTGTTTCCCAAAATTTTGTTACTGTTTTAACAATACTTCCAGGCATTTTTTTGTTGTTACTGCTGTTCCAATTGACTCTTTATTTCTAAAAAAAAAAAAAAAAAAAAAAAAAAAAAGTGGCATTGAGACTTTTCACAAACTGAGATTTAGTTCTGTGATTAGTTTCAGCAAAAAACCCCTCCGAATAACCAAAAATGCGAAATAGTTAATTTTAGCCTTTCTAAAATGAAGCTGCTATGGGTAAGAAGAAAGGAATGTATTAGAGACTTTCAACTGTTTTAAATAAAAAATAGAGCAAAGACGATGACGGCCTCCTTCCCATTCCTCCCTCACTAGGTCCCGCAGCGGGCTGTCCTGCAGTCATGGACACACTCACACTGAGCTGCAGGAAGTCAAGTTTAGTTTTTTTCTTTCCCTTGTCTGATGTTAGAAAACTTGGGCTTCTTGTTTCTCTTGAGAATAGCCTGTTGGGCTGTGTAGTGTTTCTGACTGAGAGTATCTCAGTGTTTTCTTCTTAAATTGATTGCTGGAAATTGGAAGATTATCCTGGGGAAGGATGTGTACGTGCTTTTTTTTGCTTGCTGCCCTAAACATCTGTCATTGGCCCCTGCTGATAGAAGATATCAGGTTAAATGAAGTGTTGATCTGACCCAGTATGGCTGGTTTTCTCTTCCTCTGCAGATAATTATTTTCTGGGCCAAAAAGAAATAAGGCACTGGTGTAAGGACACTTGCATAATATCAAGACCCAGACTTCTACTGTAAGTTTGGCACAGAAGATGGTTAATGAACATCTAACCACTAGAGCCTGGGGACTGTCTGTTTATGCTGCTACTGCCCTGTTTTTCCCCATACCCTTTGGTTCTGTAAAAGGTGCCAAAATAATCTTTGAGATGTTCAATTACTTAGTTTTTGCCTTCCTGCCTTTTTTACTCCACCAGTTAAATATCATAAAACCAGAACGGTTTGTTTTCTCTTACTCCAGTGAAAAGAGCAAA
>JAVSBS010023141.1:18582-30618 GCA_033124195.1 Coracias cyanogaster
TGCAGAGTTTTAAAATATTTTATCCATTAGTCTGTAGGCACACACAGCTGCTCTTAAATGCAGCATTATCCAAAGATTTCGCAAAGGAATGGAGGACTGAGAGAAATCACCTACAGAAGCAAGTCTAGTTTCTTACCATAATAGGAAACAACATAATAATCTTTCATAAATTTATTCACATCCTTCTTAAAATGGCTAGACGTCTGTTACCCTTTATCTCCTGTTTGGAAAGCTTTCCAGATTTGGATTTGGTTTTCCCAATTCCTAGTTGCAAGCTGTTCGGGTAGAGCTTTTACTCAACTGTTCTTATGCCAATATTATATTTTTAGCCTAAGTATTTCTTTGTGTTTATCCCTTTTTCCTCTGCGTTACCACCAGTAAGGAATTTAGGTACGACTTTTTCCATTTGGAGAGAGGAGGCTCCCTACGGCCTGTCCATCAGGGTAACTGAACCAAGCACCAGCTATGGGCAATCAGTGCCATGTTATCCAGACAAAATCACATTGATCACTACTTGCCTAGATAATAATCCAGACAGCCTTAGGTGACTGGGGATTGGTGCAAGAAGGCAGCCAGTTCTTCCTACATTTTGTGCTTTTAAGTTTTTCTAAATTATTTATTTATTTAAGCATTTTTTGCTTTTGACTTTTTTATGTTTGTGTAATGGACACATTCCTGTTCCCTCAAGCTATCTGCTTTGGGTAGCTGATTTTAAGTTTGCTACAGCTTATTTCTAGTCATCTAGTTACAAAACCAGAGCAGTTCAAGACAGACTTTTTATTCCATATTTCCCATACTGGTGGAGGATAGAAACAGCTATGTTGCCTCCCATTTTGTGCTTGCAATTTTCCTGTAAGTGGTTACCAGAGTCAAAAATTGAGTGGTTCAGAGAGATATGTAAACTGTCATGACCAACATTTTGGACATACACACCTCTATTGCATTTCAAAGAATATGTAGTATCCAGTGATTTCTTAAAATTAGTTTGTTTTCTTGTCTTTGGAAGATCTTCTCTATCTTCATGTTTTTGTTTTTTGTGGCTATATCACTTTAGCACCCTGTGGTGATTCTGCAATCAGCTGGTAAGCCAAAGCCCTTTATTTGCTTAGTTTTTTCTGACTGACCTTCCAGTTCATGTGTATTTTTCCCTTGGATACACGACTGTGCAGTCTTCACTGTGGAATTTCTTCCCATTCTCATTAATCACATCAGTGAATTGAATCAACAATAGAACACTCATATTTTCAAAGAATGAAAGTTTATTTTTGTGACAGGTTGTTCATTTTGCTAATTGCAATAGTCTTTTAGGATTTATATGCAAATGCAATTACACGGAGTACTGACTGTCACAAATTACTTCAATTCCTCTTTTTTTTTTTTCTTTCCTTTCTTGAGTGGGAGAAGGAAGGAATAACAAGTTGAGTCCATGTTGCCTTGATGCTAAGGCAGGATGCTTTGCTGCTGGTATAATTTTTCTCTGTTTTTCATGGCTTTGCAGTGGATCATCCACCTGAGCAGAAGCTGAGCCGAGTCCTCAGCTAGCAAATCAGTGTTAAGTCAATGTTAGTCAAGGTGGTATTTAGGCTACTTCAGTCCTATTGATTCCCTGGGTGTTTCAGCATCATTCTACAGACTTGGTGTCCTCTAGCAACATCAAAATGTGGTGGCAGTTTCCAGACAGACTGCACTTGCAAAGCCTTTCCTGTTGTAGTGAACGAATACATGAACAAATATTGAGACTAATGTAATGCTAAGGGTTCCAAAAAATGTAGCTGGTAGAGATAATGATGTAGTAGAAGTGCTCACCACGCTCCTGCAGCTACTGAATTCTTGTTCAGAAATGTCTCTGGAGGATTCTTCGTCAGGAACACCTGGGTATGTTAGTCCTCCTATTCACCCCTGTTTTTCCCACTCCCACTGTCTTTTCCGTTGGGTTGTTCTGTATGAAGGGGCTGCCTGATAGCCGGAGCTGGAAAGTTGAAATTTTTTTTTTTTCCCCCCTCCCCTTACATAATTTTAAACATAAATTGCTTCTCTCCTGTGGTTTACAACACATCCCCGCAAGCACTTGTGTTGGCAGAGCTGAAAAGGCAGGCAGGGGAAGGAGGACCCAAGGAAGCCTGACCTGGCAGTCCTGTACATTTTTTACCATTGTTCTGTTGCCCTGTCTATGGTCTTTTTTTCTGTCTTCTTATGGTCTTCTCTGTTACTGTCTATGGTCTTTCCTGCCATCCTTGTTGAATTTTTATGTTGTCAAGGCAGCTAGATGCTTGAATTGTCATCAGTGGTGGTGTTGGTGGCGTGTTAGGGGCAGTAGCTCTCACTTCTGTTGGACCTTGGCTATACGATGCCTCAAGGGTTTGCTCTTCTGCAGCCTAATCCCAGTGAAAGCACAAGTTGGTTGAGAGAAGCTGCAAACCACAAGGATTACTTTGGATGAGGGGAGGGCTTGAAGATTTTCCCTTACTGAGAGTCTGTGCTTTATGACTGAGGCAGTTGTGGGCCAGAAGGTTTTGTGAATCCATAGGTCTGTCTGGATCTTTGATCACAGCAGTACAAGTGGTTCATAATTCATTCAACACTCCTCTTTTTTAAGAAGTATGGTTGTGTTTTGGGGTTTGGTGGTTTTTTTTCTTCTCCCTCTCCCCCAAACTAAGAAGCAGAGATTAAATAATTTATCAGCCGCACACACAAATCTGAGACTTAGCTGAGAACTGAGTCTCTAACTTTTAAGACTCTGGCCATCAGCCTTCTCTTTGGATTGTTATTTGTAATGCTTGTAGTTGGAGACATTTCTTTCACTTTTTCTCCAAGAGGGTAATTGCCCTTTGATGCAGTCGTTGATTAAATTATCATTCCTCTGAAGTCATGTGATGGGATGGCGCTTTTCTGAGGTTATTTTTAGAAATCACTGAATATACAATGAGAGAATTGACTTGGTGTACTCCCATCCAGACAGGTGACTAATCAAACCTTTGAGATCACCCTGTATGCAGGTCTGTTACAGTGGGCAGAATTCAAGTCACTGAAGAGCTTGAACAGAGCTGTGTGTGACTTTTATGGGCTTTCTTAAAGTTTTGTTTCCCTTCCTCTGTACTTCAGAATTCCAGGTGAAACAGCCTGTTTCATATGTGAACCATAAAGATGCTGGAGGTAAAACTTCCAGTGGATCCAGCAGTACTGTGACACTATAACATTAGTGTTAAGGCAACATCTAAATCTGTTGGTTTCTATGGAACGCTGCAAAGATTTTACCCAGCTATTTGTGGTCTGCATGGATTCAGCTTCAGAATACTCCCATAAATATGAGATAATATTTCTTTTTTGCATTTGGTATGTTAAAATAATGGGGTAGGGTCCTAGGGACTGACTTTCCCACATCATTTCTTTCACACAAATTATTAACAATAAAACAATTGTCAGATGTGTAGCTGCTGGGTTTCACTGAAATCTTCTGATTGAAAACTGGAATTAATTAGGTGCTTTTTGTTTGAGTTTTTAGCATGTATCATGCTAAACAGCTTTTGGTGTAATATAATTTATAGTGTTTGGTATTGTTCTTCAGTGGAGTCTAAATACATCCCCATCTCTGGAACTCAAATTTTCTGGCAGTTTCACAAAGTTGGTTTTTGTTTTTTTTTTTTTTCATTCTTTTAAAATCATTTGTATAATCAGAATTCTGCTTCTCTGTTCTGAAACAATTATACATTTTTGAGTGCCCATATTTCACTTCAGTAAGCAACATGGCTGCCTGCTTCCACTTCTTTCTTTGAAACAAATTGGTTCTAAGTGATAGAATATTCTCATTTTTAAAAAATCCTCTCAAATTGAGAATTTAAACTTTAATTTTATGTTGTATTAGTGAAAGTTTTGCCTAGTGATAAAATGTGTGAAAGATACTTGAGAGAGATGCACTTTATTTTGTTCAGCATAGTAGTGAGAAAGTTCATATGGTTGGGAGTGCAATTCATTAAATCATCCAGGAAAATGGAAATTAAATTCCATTTTTAATATTCTGTCTGTGGATGTGATATTGCTTGTTTCTTCAGCAGTGTCAGAACATACAATGGGTTGAAACTGTTTTAAGCTTCTTTAATACATTAACATAGTAAGAAGATACTGTGTAAATAGTTTCATTTTCAATGGTGCTGTGTATACGTGATGCTGGTCACCAGCAAAGGAGAGAAAATGTATTTTTGTGTACAGGGGGACAGAATAGATAGTGTAGATGGGGGTGGGAGCAACTGGCAAGTAATTTCTAACATAATAGTGTTATAATTACAGAAGGTCTCCAGGGCACAGGTTTACCAGAGGACAATCCGGGATTTCACATTTAGTTTTTCTCTTTTGTTTTAGGCTCTGGATGTTGACCGAACTGTTCTGTATAAAATGAAGAAATCTGTCAAAGCCATAAACATATCTGGTCTGGGTAAGTATATAATAATAATACCTGGTAGTTTATGTTGGTGAAATTGGAGAATTTAGACAGTCACTTGTCTTACTGAATCAGAGCAAGTTATATGGGTAAATCTGAGAAGGGAAAAATGTAAATTTTAAATAGCAGTCTTGAACTAGCTGCTTGATCATGAGCTCAGTGAGGATGAAATTTTATGAGGCAGCTGAACATGGGGAAGCCATGCTTTCCTCTTTCCACCAGGTCTGGGCTACCTCCTCCTTCTGCCACCCCTGGTGCTTAGTCGATCCCTAGATGAGTTTATATAAGGCTGCATATGCAGTGAAATCAACTTAACTGGGGTGAGCTGAGCACCTGAAATGGTAAGGTGTACGTATCATTGAGTGCTCACGGCATGGAGGGGTGAAATTTCTCTCTTTGGCAGCAGTAAGAAGCTATATTTGCTCTACTGCTTTGTGAAACCTCACCCTTCTTGGTGGCTTCCAGTTATGTATGTTGAGAGCTTCATGACAGGAGAGAGCTGATGAGCTGCAATTTTTCATTGTCATGGTGCACAAAGTCAGATATTTCTCTTACAATGCTGATAGAAATGCAAAGAACTATCGCTGCATGCCTTTTTATATGTGTGCCAATCTCATGGAGTTTTGTGTGTTTATCTTCTTGGAAAAAACAACTGAAGCTTTTGTTTTTGTGGATCAGCAGCATTTTGTGAATAAGAAACAGCATTTGTTTTTGTGGATAAGAAACAACATTTTGTTGGCTTTTGTTCTCGCTTTGCAGTTCATAGCAATTAGAACTAACAAAACCTATATTATATGCAAAACAGAGAGGCCTGGCAACCTTGGAGAGGCACCAATATCTGACAGAACTCACGGGCGTGTTGGTGTTCAGATACAAGTTTATAACAAGAACTGCTGCTGTGGTATAATTCTTGTCAGCTAATTGAAAGGAAGTTCCATCTTGCCTAATGTACTGATCCAAAGATAACAGCTTCATTCGAGGGCCCAGTTTAGGATTCACACGGAGCTTTGTCGTCTATTACATATTTTTTTGACATCCTTTCTTCTGGTTTTCTGGTTGTTTTTTTGCTTTGGGTTTTTTTCTTAATTTTTGGGTGCTTGACTATGCTTCCTAATCAGCGTACTTATTAGACTATCACAGCAAATCACTGTAGTTTTGGCATAAAATCAGTACCATACCTAGTTCTTAAATTCATGCTGCCCAATCTTGACAAGAAAGGTTGGGAGGCATTTCTCCTCTGCCAGCAGAAATACCACTAATCCAACCACTTGACAGCTTTTGGGGTTTCTTTTGACAAAATAAAAGTTGTGGCCCTTCACTGCTAAGAACACAGTTAGTGGATCTTTAATATACGTTCCCTGGGTATTAAGTATAGGTGTTTGTGCTTTCTTTTTTAATGTGTGATTTAGAAACCATTATGAAAGATTAGATAGTGACTCCAATTTGCACATTATTTAGTTTCCTTCTTAAAACCTCTAAACCCTCCAACCTGGCTCAGTAACCTCTTTTTGATAGATTTCAATCTCCTTTTTTTTTTTTTTTTTTAAGAGAAACTTTAAAAATTCATCAGGAAGAAGCCATAGGGCAGGGAGAGTATTTTGGAGGGATCCATGAAAAAATAGAATTTTGTATTCTTCAGAAGCGTTTGTGGAGCACCAGCTCAGCTAATAGTATTGCTGCAGTAAGTCCCAGCTGCGTTCTGGGGGATGTCTCAGAACTGCTGCTGAGCTACTCGTTTGTTAGCTTTGTTTAATCTGATACATAGATCCAGAAGAACAGTCCCTAGGATTCTGGGGACTAGAAAACTCTTGGGGATGCTGCATGGAATAGAAAAGCTCTTGTTTCCTCAGGTAAAAAGTCAGCATGGTTCAGCTGCTGATTGCACATCTGACTACAGCAATCAATTGTAGCAGCCTTTTCACCTTATTTTCATACGGTGGCAGCCTTCTCTTCTTGCTGTATGAACTGTGGCCTGACCTCTACACCCACATGGGTGCAAACACACTAAACTGGGTGCAGGAAGCAGTAAGAATGCAGAAAGCAATATGGAAATAATTCACTTTACTGGGTAGCTGTAAATAGGAGGGGTTGTGACCTGTCTCATGGTGTTTCTGGCTGTCTTTGCCAGTTTGTTCATGTGTCTGTACATCAGATGATAGTGTTAGTTGAACACCCTTACTTCATCCTATAGCTCAAGCGGCAAAAAGCTTGGTAGGTGCTAAGCTCCTGCTGTTGATGCTGAGGAAAAATAAGTACAGTTCAGTGCTAGGATGTAGTTTTAAAATCAAATAGCTGTATGCAAACTGCCTTTCACAGGCTGCAAATTCAAGTGCTCAAGGTAGAAGCTTGTAGAATTAATGCAGTTTGTGTAACTTCAGTTCTGCATGTGCATTGTGACAGTCTTTAATTACGTGATATTGTACCACTACTCCACGGGGTTTTAGTTTAATATATTGGAAATTAAAGAGAATTTGTAGCTACTTGGGAAATAAAGGTCTTGAATGGCTGTCCAAATAGGAGTGTCAACAGACAGGCTTGTTTTTAAGTTGGAGCATGCTAGGTTTATTGAACAGGTTGTATAACTAATTCATAGAAATGTGGAGAAAGGACATTACATCAAGGATCCTTTGGATATTAAATGTGTTGATGTATACAAATGGGCTTGAAATGAAACTGGATCATTGCTTGCTTGAACAGATTAATCCTCTTTAAATAATCTTTAGGGTTTTTGCAGGTCTCATAATGATCAAGAAAGGGTCTTTGTTCTTATTAATGAATAATTTGTTTTCTAGGATGTGGTTGGTTTTGTTTTTCTTTTTCTCCTGACTTCCTTTGAAGTGTTAGAAAATGGCTAGAGCTAGAATAAGAAACAGGCAATATTAACTCTCAGGGGCCAACTTGGTGTGCTTTGTCCATGTGCTCAAGCTTGACATGGTCACTGAGCTTGGGTTCAGAAAGACTTTTTGTTTTATTCCACAGATCACACTGACAGGGACTTTTCATGTCTGTCTACACAAGCAAGTCATCTGGTGTCCTAGGAGTGAATCAATAGGTCGAAGTAGTTAAGACTGAGGCCCCTCAGATTTCCTTTATATTTCTATCAGAGGACCTTGTTTTAGGCCTAGTTTTCATCTCATTCCCTAGGCTGAATAATCCCTGAACACGGCAGCTCAAAGCTTCTCGAAGGGCAGAAGCTTTGGTGTGTGCTAGATGACCTGCATTGGTGCAGCCCACACAGTGGTTGAGAACTTGCTGTCTCCATTAAGTACTGGACCACTTCTGGGGCAGAGCTTCTGGTCTTTTACCTTCTATCATGTTCTACTGCAGAGATCCAGGACTTTGCCAACACACTTGATCTCTGTTTCTTTGGTCAGCACACAGTTAAAATTAGAAAACATTAATTAAAAACTCTAAAAGTTCATTATAGGAGTTGAGAAATAGCTATGCAGTCTCCAATATGGCGGGTCTTTCTAGAGTAGATACCTGTCAGATGATTGTCTTGTCTTGATGACTCGTTGTCCTTTGTACAGCATGTGCATAGATACATTTAAACCGGAATTAGATGTCATACTTCTGGCATATCTGCATTAAGATATAAATAATAAATGTTTATTGTATCACATAAACATTTTTAGTGGGAAAATCTTTTGAAAAGGTTGGGTTTTTGTTTGTTTTTAAATTGTAATTTCAGTAACCTTTTATCTACCAAAATTTTCATGTTTTGCTCTTTTTGAAGCTCATGTTGAAAATGAAGAACAGTATACACAAGCACTGGAGAAATTTGGAGGCAACTGTGTTTGCAGGGACGACCCTGATTTGGGAACAGCGTTTTTAAAATTTTCTGTGTTTACAAAGGAATTAACTGCACTCTTCAAGAATTTGGTAAGAATTACTTCAGAAAAACATGTTCAATTTTTCAGGCCATTACAAAGGCTGTGTTTCTGAATTATAACAGTTCTCTGTGTTGAAGACACTGTGTGTTTTAGCAACCACTGTTCTTAAACTATTCTCAGCTTAGGAAAATATCTTGTACCCTAGCCTCTCCTCTTGCAGAACTCAAAACTCAAAAAAAATCCCCAAAACAAAAACAGCAAACTAAAACCAGAAAAAAACCACCAGAAAACCCTCTTCCAACAATTCTCATGTCTAAAAGCTTCCCACACTAAGGTAGTTAGAGCATGTATTGTAAAATGCATATATTAATTTGCTTTAAAATTGTGAAACCAGAAAAATCCCATTTGATTTACTCTGTGTTCATTTTGCTTTTACTTTACATTTTCACACTTTCTGTTTGTATTTATAAAGGGCGATTTTAGTGTCCTTGGAGTGAGAGTTTTTTGCTTCTCTGGGAAGAGAAGCGAAACAGGAAAACAAAATCAAACATAATGCTATAATGATAATAGTGTCCACTGGGGACCAATCCTGCAGCTGAAGCCAGTAGCCAAGTGGGATGGAGCCAAATGGAAGAAGAGGAGTTTTAATTATGAATGGAGAACTTTCCGTTTCAATTTCTCATTAATCAAAGGGCACAGAAAGAGTAGATTCTGATTACAACCTACTAGGTAGATCTTTCCTACGTCTGAGGAAATCCCAAGTTTACTTGAAACCACAGAACTCTTAAACCAGGGGCTAAGAAGGGGAGATGACCCAGATTCCTACAAACATTTAAAAGTCTCTGCTTGCTGAAATCAATGGGATGGAGACACATCAAATGCTTTTGTGAGTCTAGACCAAATGTCTGTAGTTTGCAGCCAGCTGGTCATAATCAGTTCTTTGGGGAATGTTTCCAGCTGATGGGATTTAGGGCAGTCCTGTTCACTCCCTGATGCTGTCCTCTCTTTTTACCTAGTCCTGATATTGATGAGAGAGACTCTAGCCCCAAATATGTTTACTGACAGTGAAATGTATTTCGTATTGGACATATTGATTTGAATATCTCTGGATGTACAAATACTATCTGAGATTACATATCAGAAGAGGCATCGTTATTGAATGTGAGTCAGTCAGTTATCCTGAGTCTCCCATGCAGAGGGAGACTGCTCAGATGGAAGGAGAAATAAAATGGGTCTTCTAATTGATACCTTCTGTTGACTAAAAACCCCTGTCTATCATATATTAGTTGCAATATGGTGACTTCATTAGGCAAATGGATCTGGGAAATACGATGTTTAGATGGTTTTAAAAAGCAATTGACTAAAAGCTGCATGCCTTCCCCAGAAAAACCTTTTAATGTATTATATTTCAAGAAGACTTTTAAAAGCTAAAACATGTTGCCATTTTACCAAAAACCTTAGCTATCTGTTCTCTTAAAACCAGTAATTACTCTCTTTGAAAAATGTTTCTGACAAGAGTGACTTTCGTTCCACAAGCTGGAAAGGAAAATAAAAACAAAATAAATATCTGTAGGAAGTGAGATGCATGTTTTTATTACCTTCTCTTATCCACGTAAGCATTTTGTATGTCTTCTCCAAGAAATATTTCTAGATCTTTTTGCTGTGTACTGTTTTTTCACTAGCAATTATGTATTTGTGCTTCGGTTTATATGTATAAGAAGAGGATATGCCATGAGATAGTAGTAAAGTCTTTAGTGTTTCTGAGGTGGGGATTCTGATTTTCTGTTTTTGAAGGAAATGATAATTTTGCATGGATATGAATGTAATATTTTTTTTTTCATTGCAATAGCGTAGGCACCTTCTCTCTTCTCTCTTTAATAATTGTCTGGTGAAGGACAGGTCTCTGTAAGGTTCTCCTCTTTACTAGTATGCTCTATATTGTTGAGGTCTAAAGTTATTGGTTTTCTCCTGACTGGCAAAGTAAAACTGAAGAATTAGAGGAGCTTAATGGTCCTTGAATTTGGTGTCTCTCAGGGAAGATGTATTTTTGGAGAGAAATACATATGAAAAACCGATGTAAACTTCACTACTGCTTGAAAATAACATATTTATAAACAAGAATTCTAGAATTATAAAAGAATTACAAAACAAAATTGCAGTTTTATGTAACTTTGCCTGTTAGAAGTTAATCCCAGTAGAATAAATTGTTGGCAAGTGATTACTTTGAAAATCTGTTCCTGAGTTGACTGATGGAGGTCTAGTTTTCTGAGAGGTTACAAGAGTATTGACTAGTGTAAGAAGACCTGTACAGTAGTTGGAAACAATATGGGGAGCTATTTTTTTAATCATAGAATGTATTGGGTTGGAAGGGACCTCTAAAAGCCATCTAGTCCAACCTCCCTACAATAAGCAGGGACATCTCTAACTATGTCAGGTTGCTCAGAGCCCTGTCAAGCTTGAGCCCTGTAGTCGTAGGTGTATGTGAAACAAACCGCGAGCATTCTCACGGTGTGGTGAAGTACCCAACTCTGAATGCTTTAAGCATGTTGGCAGTAAAAGCATCTCTCTTCTCTGGTGCTTCCTTGTAGCACCCAACATATTTTGGTTGTAAAGAGTTTCATCAAAAATGTAGCCAGGGCCATACAACCCGCTGCTGCTAAAAAACATTCTGAAAGTTACTGTTTTTAAACAGACCTATCCCTCGAGTTTTCATAGGGTGCGGAATTTCCACAGAAGATTTTAGCCGGAATGAGTGGGGAATGTGCAGGGAAGTGAGAGGACATGTTCAGACTGGAACAGATGCCAAAGCTATTAACATTGGCAAAGCTTTAGGGCTACTGTCAAGTTTTGCTTTGTCATATACTTTGCTTTTGTTTCTAGAAGCTGATGTGTTCTGTCAGCTCTTGGCCTGGGTGGCATTTAGAGCTGTAGCTCCAAAGTGCTTCTGCAAAAAGATCTTCCTTCCACTTGTCTCTAGTAAGGTAAAGGAAAGCTATCGTAGAGTTGTTCAGCTTTAACAGGGGGTTTATGTTCTTGCTTTCTTGAATATTTTAAAAGGTTTCCCAAAAGACTTTGGTTTTTTTGACTTACCAAGGTGTCAGTGTTTTAAAATATTTCATTAACAGCTGAAGTTTTTTTTTTTTTTATTGGAATCCACTTATTCAACTGCAAACTATTAAAGTTAAAGTTCAGGATTCAGATTTTTTATGTGTTTTGCTATGCTCCTTTTATGTGTGCGCTTTTAAATAGTGCGTAAAACTAAAAAAAAAACCAAACAAAAACCCAACAACCTTTGAAGAACTTTGGTCCTTCACTTTTGAAGTGATTTATAAAACACAGCTTTAAGAGAAGAAATAAATTGACATTTACTGTGCATCAGGGCCTTGTAACTACTCATTTTAGCCTTTCTGCCATGTTGTTTGTGCTACTTGGATCAGTTTATGATACACTGTGCTTTTTTTTTTTTTTCCTCTTGCCATAGTTCAAATATCAAGCTACACATTTTTCTTCAACTTCTTCTGGATTAGAAATGTTTTTAAGAAGATTGAGCAATCAGTATATCTTTTTGGGTAGTGAACTATCAGAAAAGCTAGAGGCATTTTCAGAGGTAACACGTTACCTTTTGTGGCATGCACGGTATTGCTTTTTGATGGTAACCTTGTGTTGTGCCGGTTCAGCCATCATCATTTTGTGCTGCCATCAGTTGCCTGATCACACAGGCCAACACTGAACTCAGCAACATCCCCTCAGAAGTCTTCTTTCAGACAG
>JAVSBS010023142.1:0-16334 GCA_033124195.1 Coracias cyanogaster
AACAAAACAACTGAGGATTATTATGATATTTTTTAGGTGAGAAATGTGGATATTTTTAATCAAGGTTACCAGATTTGTGACAGCTAATTATCAGGAAATTACCCTCCTTTGTTGGGTACCAGGACTGAGATGGGGAGGTACCGCTTCCTCCAAAGGTCTGGGCAAGCACCAGAGCCCCAGCAGCATGCACAGAAGCACCAGTCCCGGGAACTGGAGGGGAGGGATACTCAGGATGAAGCTGGGAAAAAGGCTTCTGTTACAAGAGCCCAAGTTAAAGAAGGAAAAGCTATTGTCAGGGGAAAAGCCACAGCCCACAGGAGGGAAGTCACTGGTGGAGGGAGGTGCAGGAAGTGAGCTGAGCCGCAATGAGCCTGCTGTAGGAAGGGGCTTGCGAGCCAGCATGTGCATTTTATTGCTCATATTTTTGATTGTAAATGCCGCCCTTTCGGGGACAAGATCAAACCCACAAGTTCTGCTTTGATAAGCTTTAACACACGCTTCCTTCATTGTTAAAGGTCTTCCATGGGGGAGGTGTTGGGGAGTACTGGGAGTCCAGAGTGGGGTGTCTGATTCAGGATGCAGCTCTCAGAGCACATCGTCTCACCTGCAAGAGGGAGGATTTCTGCTTCCAGAGCTTGTCTGCACCATAAACGCATGCTAAAGGGAATGGCCCTGTGAGAACTCAGGCAAAAAACATCAGCTGTAGGCAGGTAACAGCTTCCAAAGCCAGAAATGCTCCAGATTCCCACCTGGGCTTCTGGGCAATTAAAGACCAGCATCACCAAAATAACAATTGGAGGGGAGTGAATGGATGTATTTTAACAAATCTCTGTAATTGAACAGTGCTGCTATTGATCTGTAAAATACTGTCAAGTTGCAGAGCTGTTGGACTAGACTTAATCCTCTGCAGGCTGGGTTTTACTCCCTCCAAATAGGATTACTCATTTTTTCCATATTTCTGTGTTGGGTTTAAATACCCGTGACAGCTACAGAGGCTTGGATTTCTAATCAGAGCAAGGGTGTTAGATTTAGGAATTGGTGTGTTGTTTTTGGGGGGGGGATTTTTTGGATAGGACATCAGTTCCTGTGTGTTGTTTTCTTTATGTATGCAGTCACAAAGCAGGAATAAGGAAGCTTTTGCTTTGTTGTCCCACCCACCCAACCCTAAATCAGTGGTCAGAAGTAAAGTTTCAGTAGCTTCTTTAGGTTGTGTTTAGTTCCGTGCTGCATTTTTGGTCCTGCTGGGGTTTTTTTTGGTGATGTCTGATCATAGTTTTTCTGGGTGTAAATTCTGCCAGCTCAGTTAAGACGAACTTTTAATGTCGTTTTTCTCTTCTCTGGGCAGCACTGAAATGGCACAAAAGCCATACGCTGCTCACATTCACTCCTGAAGGAGGCAATATGATGAGATTTACTTGACAAATTAAGCTTGTTAACATAATCTGCCATGTGCTAATTTAAATAATGGATGTATTGAAAAGAAGATGTTTGTTAAATGTGATAAATTTACTGGGAAAGGAGAGGTCTAATCTCGGTTTGGGGGGATGCTCTTGCCCCTCTGCTGAGCTTGAACTCAAGTCAGCAAGCGTCTTCCCTGCAACCCCACCAGCATCGCTTCAGAGGAATCAATCCCTTCTTGGCTCTGGTGACTTGTAAGTAAGGCATAAAGAAGGCAATAAAATGTTTGACTTAACTGCCAGACCTGAGCCTGGAGAAGGAGGAGGATCCCAATTGGTTTCCATCAGATTCCAGTTAGCCTGAATTTACAGTTTCCACTTAGCCTGATAAATGGCTTTGGCTGCCTCGGTGTGTTTGGATTTATTTTTCTGTGCGATGGAAAGTGATCAGCTGAAAAAGGCAAAGGCTTTCCAGGGTTGCCCTGAATACGAGTGAAGCTTCTTTCTGAGGTAAGAACACAGCAGGCAAAAACATAAAGCCACAGCCCATCATGAAAAATGGGTGGAATAGAAGAGAAATGAGAAGTAGTTCACATCTCTTGTGCTTGCTGTGGCAATGGGCTGTGATAGGCATAAAAATTCCACTGGAAACTGGAAAAATTCTCCAGATTTCCTCGCTTTCCTCAGAAACCACATTTAGCAGCAGGTATCAATAGCTCCCAGTGTTCAAATTTTGTTTGCATCGTTCTTTCCATGGAACATTCCCAGGAGAAGAAAGCAGAAGCAGATTAACACAGCGAGCTGGGGGAAGCAGTGCCTGCAGTCCTCCTTCCTTCTGCTGTACTGGTGACGTCTGGGCTACAAAATCTGTGCTAATGCGTATCTGGGGAGCAGACTAGCCTCTTGGTTACATAGAGGTGCTGCTTGAGGGCAGTAGGTGACAAATCTCAGTGTCTTCTACTAGTCTGTTGCCATTGCTTCCCTTCTGCTCTGTTTGCAGCGGCAGTGGTTGAGCAGGGCATGATGTGCAGGATGCCTTCTACTGGTTCGCTGGAACGGGAGCTGCCGTGTTGGTGCTGCTGGATAGACCGGCTGGCAGCAGAGAGCTTGCCTGTGCCTTCATGGACCTACCTCTGCCCATGGTGAACTCAGAGATGGGTCATGGTTTGGGCAAGCTTAGGCACATGGGTCATGTTTAAGATGAAATCAATGAACTTTTGAAAGGAGGCTTTGCAATGGCTCCTACTCAGGGCACCCAGCTGTCTCCACCTTTAGTCTTTATGCCTTGAGAGCTCAAAACCACACGTGCATCTTCCCTATTCTGAGGCTAAGCCATGAGGTCTGGCATATTCCTGCTCCTCTAGCCAGAAGTGTCTACTGAGGCTGTTGGGTTTTTGGTAGAAGTTGGCTTGTGGACACCGTGGGTGTATGTTTTCATCAACGTTTATAAAGTCATGTTATTGTAACTATACTTAAAATACTTGGAGCAGCCTACATTTTTGACATTTCAAGCTACTTTAGGTTGTAAAAATAGGGAAAATGTTTATTTGGCCATGAGTTGACAAACAGTAGTTACAACCCAGTCGTCATAGTTGTGGACAGCTTTTGTTTATGTAAACTGAAATGTTCACAAGCTGTTGAGGTCCTTAAGATAAAATATGATTGAAAAAGAAGGTGAGAGAACATCCAGTGCTAGATACCTGTTTCAGATAAAGCCCCCAAACCCCAGGTCATCCCATGTACCTTGTAAGAGGGTTTTCTCTGATGACTTTGACCCAGAGACCTGACAGCTCCCAGGCTGCATCTCTTGAGCATCTTCTGTTCATCGTCCGACATCTTCCTCCTCTCTTGTGCTGAGACCAAGGTTGGCTTTTGAATTCACTGGCTGGTTTCAGGCTGGTTTGGTGCTTTTGGGACAGGGCTGGACAGGGAGCAGTGGTGTCTGATGCTAAATGCTTAATACCTTAAGCGTAGGGCTGTGTTCGTCTGCCTGGTACCATCCCTGCTGGGGGCAAAGCTGCAACATGAGCTCACTCATTATAAGACATCAGAAAATCCACATGAGAGCCACTGCTGTCGGCATGACCCTGGCCGGGGAGGTCTCCTGTTGGGGACCTCCCAGCGCAAGGTGCCGGGGAGCAAATTGTGAGACACGAGTCCATAGGAAAATAACTTTATTCGTTCTGGTGCTCGTGGAGTTGCTTGTTTTCTGCCTCCTTTCATTGTGTAATTCAGAAACAATTTTTCCATCTTGGCTTATGAAATATTGAGAGCTTCAGTATTTTGCGCAACCTTCATCAGAAGTATCCGAAGCCTCAGCAAGCTAAACTTTCTGAAATGAAATGTTTTGTTGCCAGCAGTCCTACCAGCAGAGACTGGGGCACAGAGAAGTGGGTGCTGGGAGGTACTTGTGCATCTGCCCGCTTTGCTGCCCAGGCATTGCTTCGTAGGGTGCTCCAGGTATCCGGGCGCTGGTACTTGATTGTGAGTCACTTGTTTTTTAACTGAAGCATGTGAAACTGCTGCTCTTAGTTGTGGTGTAGAGGTGGGAGCTGTAAATCTGTGCCTGCAGCCGGGCTGCCCTCCTTGAAGTGATGTGCAAGGCTGCAACACTTCACGTGTTCCTACAACGGCTGAAAGTCGTCTGCCCAAACACCTCTCCCCGGTTACCATCCTGCTTATTCTGGGAGTCTGTCCTCTGGAGGAAGAGATCGTGGCCCGTATCTTCATGCCTGCTAATAGAATGCTTTTTAATATTTCCTTTAAAGCAGCCTTTTCCTCCCTTTACAGCCTTTCCCCTCCCAAAGGGAAGCAGAGGTAACTTAAACTAATTAGGAGTAAGAGGCAGAGAAGCTGGGGGTGAAGGGTTAGGTGGGATGCTGGGGGCAGTACTTCTAGGATGTTTATGGATGTGGTTTGGCTGTTAGTAGTAGCCTGCTGAAGCGCTGGAAGTTTCATAAAAAGAAGCATTTTGCTGTCTGTGAGCGAGTAAATATCCCACCATGCTTATGCCAACTGCAGAGAATGCAGCTCATGGGACCGCTGGGCTTTTAAAAAAAAACAGCATCCCTTGGCTTGGGCAGTGGCAGGCTTTTAGTGTGCTGTCCTGGCATGGTGTGTACATCTCTGGTTCTCAAAAAAGTAGCTGGAGGGAGAGTTAGTGTTGCTTGCAAAGGTTGGGGAAGGATTATATTGAGACGTGAAGCCTCTCAGCTCAGAGGAGCATGGGCTGGAGTGATGAATTCCTCCTGAGGTCTTAAAACGTGCCTGCGCGTGGTCTGCAGGCAAATTCAAACATCGCTTCTCCTCCCTGGGTGGTTTTCTGGGCACTGGGAGGAGGATGGGGCGGAGAAGGGTGCTTTGAGCAGGGGTGGTAGCTCCTTCTGCGGGTGAGTAGTGCAGGCAGCCAGGGATGCCCGTCTGCCATGTATAAACCCGTGTTTCCCCAGCGCTTGCGGTGAATGGTGCTGGGCTGATGGGATTAGTGAGGGGCCTCCAGTTAATGGCTGTTGTTCCAAGCGGCTATTCAAAATTACCAGGAGGTTCATAGGTGGCAGAGCTGCCGCGTCTGTGTATTTGGGGGGGAAAAAATGGTCAGACATGGTTTTGTCCAGGGGGTTTCTGTGACGAGCCTCCCTTGCTGCTGTGAGATCCCTGGTGGAGTTCACTTCCCATATAAAACGTTTTGGATTTACGTTTTCCTTTAACACTTCCTCTTCAATCCGAGTAATATGTTACACATTTAATTGCTCTTCCTTTGAATTCTCCAGTCCTCCTTTGGTACCCTTGCAACATCAGTATCTTGTTACCTTGTTGTTGCTCCTAATCACTAACACATGCCAGCTTTCCAGGGCTGTGAATGTGGGGCTTGGAGGGGAATTTACAGTGAAGATTTCCCTGCGTGGGGAAACCGTCAGAAAATTAATTCTCTCGTTTACCCAACAGCTTATCAGGATTTCAAAACGGAGGGCTAAGACGAAAGCTGCCTTGCAGCCGGCGCTGCGGACGGCAGAGCTGGTTTCAGGAGGGCGGTTTTGGCGAAGCCCTCCTTTCCTCCCGCCGCTGTCTCGCCGTTATTGCCGGCAATAAACAAATTCCGTGTATTTAACAAGTTAATGTCAGCCCGGCTGCGAGGCGCTGGTAGGTGTGTGCTTGGTGACATCAGCTGGCGAGCAGCCTGGCAGCAGCACGGCGCAGGCAGGGAGCAGGCAGGGAGCCCAGGGTGTGTGCCTCTAAGCTGGGTATTCTGGCAAGGTGGAGAGCTGGTCTGTTTGGCAGGACCTTCCCATCTGGGATCCATCTGTGTTTCCCTGGAATCGGACAGGCAGCTCCAGGCAGTGAGAAATCGCAGATGTGCGGGACCTGACACATGTCCAGCTAATGAAAGGAGAAGGCAGGCTGGGCTCCGGCTGCGCTCGAGGATCACGAGCCGAGGAGGAGGAGGAGGAGGAGGAAGAGCGCTTTTATTTATATTTCAAAGAAACGAGGTGTATTCAACAGCAGCTGGATCATTGCAACCTTGCTCTTTAGGGTAAGCCATAGATGGGTCTATTTTTAAACAGGACTGGGAGGGCAGTGGGGGATGCTCAGGGGGACATGGAGCCACCAAGTAGGTTTGAAGAGCAGCGTGGCTCTTGCCGGCGATTTGGGGAGATCCTCAAGCTGGAGCACAGGTAGAGGGAGAGGGTGGGAGCGGTGAGCACAGTCTCGGCACCCAGCCTGCCTCCGTTCACTGCAGTAGCTCTGCCCGGGGAAAACTTCCACAGAGGAGCCGGCTGCGGGCGCGGATTCTGCAGCTGAAAAAACACTAAACTCTCTCGGCAGAGAGCTGCCTTACGGCTCGCTCTATGTTGCTATGGAATGTTGGTTTGTTTTTTTTTTTTTCTCCTTATTTTTATTCCCACCTCTCCTCTGTGAGCAGAAGGCTGGGATTCAGCATTTTCTGGGGAACTGGAAAAGCAGGAAGGGTTTTTGTGTGTTTTAGCAGAATGTGGTTTTCCACTGTGCCTTACTCTTATTTCTGCATGCTGATCTTGAAGCTGGGGGGGTAGATCTGCAGAGGTGGATTTCATCCATCGGCTCCCAATTTTCCTTAATTTTCTCTGTGTTTGCAGTGCTCCTCTGCATTGTGGCAGAGGCTGCTCCCTTTTTTGTCTTTGCGCTCCTCGAGCAGCAACTGATGCCACCAGCATCTAAATCTCTTGGATCAATTTTGTGATACTGGAACATATCCCTGCCCTATATATTTTCACTGTCAGGCTGCAGGCTGCTGTGTTTCCTTTGATTCCATTGTAATCTTCTGATCCTGCCTGTGTATTTTAAACCTGTGCTTCTCCCCTCTCTCTGTTTTTTGGGAAGGTTCAGCAGTTGAAATTGCTCCTCCAACCCTCCAGAGCGGCTTATTGTAAAGATTTCTCTGTTGCACATTTGCTGAGCTGCTGCTCTGGGGTCTGCAAAATATTACCGGCTTTTTCTCTTCCCGGCAGCACCCGGCTCCTGCACAATGATACTCACAGTCCATTTTACATGCCAGAGAAATCCTGCCCAGCCGCAGGAGATACACCAAAACCAGCACCCGAAGTTTGGGGAGCTAAAACGTGGCTGAGGATTGCTTGCTGTTGAGCTGGAAAAAGAGCGAGGAGTATTTGCTTGGGAGTCTGGTGCAGGATTGTTCCCTTTGGAGCACTTTGCCGTTGCTTTGTCCGAGTTAGTTCTAAGCATGCCCAGTGGGTTTCCCTGGGGAGAGCGTGGTGCAGGCTGGCTGGGCTCCCTGGCAGGGTGCTGGGTTGCTGCATGGGCTGCAGCTCCGCGCTCGCCCGGTCGGCTGCTGCCTGTGCCACCTTAAGGTTTGCTTTCTCTTGTACCATGTAAGCATTCGGGTCTAGGCTTTTAGAAAATATATGTATTGTAATTCTGCTTGTACAGACACACCAAGCACCTCCGATGTGCCCCTTGCCGTCCCCAGTGAGGAGGCAGGAGGAATGTGTGCTGCCTAATGCTTTGTGACCTCAACATCTCAAAGTGCACCAGCACAAAGGAGGAACAAAACCCCAAAAAATCTCCAACAAAATCAAACAGTGTGATGGCAAAGCCATACAGAGTGTGACGATACCTAAAAGCAGAGCTGTGCTCCTCTGCTGTGGCTCTCCCAAAGACTTCCCAAATCTGGGAGCGCAGTGCGTTGGAGCATCTGCTCCTGCGGTCTCTTTGCAGGGCAGGCTCTGAATAAGCAAACGGAAGTTTTGCCGGCATCAGGGTGGCATGATTTGGCCATTAAACAACTAATTTGCTAGGGTCTTGCTTAAGCCCTGCAGGAAACTTTTTCGTTCTTTTTTTTTTTTCATGTCAGATTCCTTTATTTCTTGAAAGGCTTTGGGGTGCCTGACAAGCTGAGTGCTTAGGTGAGAGAAGTGGCTGTATTTTGGGGAAGGGGATGGCTTGAAACCCAATGGCCAGTTGTATGTGCTACCCCATTTCTACAGAATTATTTAAGTGAAGACTTGTTTTGTCGGAATGTCCGGTGGATAACGCAGTTTCACTGTTAATATGGAGATGTTTTGTCTGATTTTTGGGACTATCTCTCGGCTTCACCTAAATGTGTGGATCCTCCCAGGTACCCCTAAACAGCACATCCACTGGTTAGAGACACCTGCAAATAATGCAAAACCAAGAGGACCCCAGTGTAAGAAACAAGGTAAAAGGGCTAAAGCAAAGGCAGCTGGAGCAAATACTGCCAACAGGAAAGTGCAGTAAGCCAAGCGAAGGATTTGAAGGGTCTGAGGAAGGAGCAAAATTGCTAAAGGCAAGGAGAATAAATCATTAATCTGAGAAGCCTGTTACACAGGGAATGCCCCGAGGAAAAGAGCAGAAACTCCATTTAATAGTGAAAAGGCCAAAACAGTGCTGCCAAGTCGGGTTGTGCTCTGCCCAGGGACTGGAGCCATGGCCCCTGCCTACTTCCAAGATGCTGCTATTTTTGCAAGTTGCATCTGCTGGTTTTTGCAGAGGCTTGTTTAAACCTGCTGAAGCCAAAAGCAAAGGGAGCTTTTCTCACGTGAACCATGGGTCAGGCTGTTGGGTTTGTGTTGGTTTGTTTTTATTTTTTTCTGTTTTATTCCTCTTAGTCCTACAGGGCCAGTGTCCCTTTGAGAGCCGGGTTTCACTTCTTACTTCTGCCTTGTTGAGTGGGAGCCCCGAATTATTTTACTGCTGCTTTACAGGGGTTTGTCCCACGTTGTTCATGGCGGATTTTGCCTTGTAGAGATTATCATCGGGGGACAGTAGGCAAGAGGGAAAGAGTGTGGTTTGTCTCCAGGGGCTGAGTTTTCAACGCAACCAGCTCTTGGGTGCCCATGTTGACCCGTAAGTGCAGGAACCATCAGCAGGATCTTGCAGGAGGCAGCACTCTCCCACGGTTACAAGCTGCGATGGGCGAGCCAGGTGGCCTCTTGTTTTTTCCAGCTATGTTTTTCTAGGGTTTGGACAAAAAACAAGATTTGTTTGACATGTATGAGCAATGTTTATAGTATAGCTGGGTAGCTGAGTAAAGTCATTTGAGGACTTGGGCACATGTAGCAGATTTAAGGCAATGGTGGCTGGTTCTTAAATTGGAACAGGAGGTGGTCATGATCTGTTGCCTGTTGGGTTTTTTTCCCATGATAAAAGCTGGCTTATCTATGCTCGTTCTGGGCTAGATTGTAAGCTTGCCATTGTCCTAGCATCTAGTGACTCTTTCCATATCTGATTGCTTGTTAGAAGTTAGGTATGAAATGTGTTTTGACAGACGCTCCAGATTGGTCCGTGGGGACAGCATCATTACGGGTCTCTGGGAGCCTGTTCAACTTTTATTTTTATGATGGAGACTGTCTTAATTCATGCAGCATTCAGGGAACAGCTGGAAAAACCTTTGTTTAGAGCAAGAGCAGGAGCTGGGAAGAAGTGGTGAGTGCTGGTCCCGCAGTTGAAGCAGAGCACCTAGAAGCTTGGGTTCGGTTCCTGGGTCTGCAAGCAATTTTCTGAGGCAAGACCTTGACCTTAGTGGTGCTTTGTGTGTAGGCAGCTTATGTCCAAAAGGACAATAGCGATTTCAGAGGTTTCAAAGCATTTTAAAGTGTAACTATCATGCCTTTTATTGGGCTGGGCAGTGGCATTTTTATAAGCCAAGCTTAAAGTTTTAGAATAATGTGTATTGAATTTCCTTGGTGCGCTCCCAGCTGCAGGACTCCCGTCTTTCGCGTGCACAGCAGCACTTGTGCTATTGAAGGAGGACAGTCACAGGTGGCCAGAAGACCATTTAGAAGAACCAGGACTGTTGCAGATCTGCTGCTTGGTCACTCTCTGGTCCTATGGAAACGACCAAGCCAAGACTCAGTTTTCCTTCCAGCAACAGGACGCCACAACCTGATGGTAGGATGCTGCATAGCCATCCCTTTCCAAGGCATCAAAAAAACCCAAGAAACCCTCAGAAATATTGATAAACATTACTGAGCTCACCCCAGACAAGGGGAGGAGGAGGAAGAAGAGCACACTGCAGCCCTGAAACAGCTCGAACCTGTTGCTCCTTGGCAAGCTGTGAATGTTTAAAGACCCAGTATTACTTGGGCTGCTGGCAGAGCGTCGGGGGGAGCAGGTTATTGTGCGGGGAACAGATGTGCCGGGCGCTGCTGCCGCGTGCCGGCTCTGTGCCGCTGCTCCCAGCACCAGGTGCAGCCATTGTTCTGCCTGGTCCCTATTCAGCCACCCTCGGCTGCTGCTCCGTGCCCGCTCCCGCATTGTTCCTCCAGGAAATTAGCATTAAAAACCCATCCGAAACCCCTACGTCCCTCAACTGCAGGTGACTGTTATTGGCCCCAGCTGCCACCCTTGTGCTTGATTACTTCCATATGGGCTTGTGGCAAGAACTGGGATCCACTTATGGATTTCTAAATATATATATGTGTATTTTTTCCCCTTTTTTATTCCTCCCAACCCATGTAGATGCTTCAGCACTCACAAGGAACAAAACCCTGAAATCTCTTAAGCCCTCCAGTAGGCTCCGGTTGCTGTTATAACTGGGATGAACATTTTGCAAGCAAAACTAATTATGCTCTGTCCCTGCTTTCTTCCTTTCTTCAACCTCCACCCCATAAATGTGAAATAACCAGAGGGCAATTTGTAAAAAATCTTTGCAGTGTCCTAAGAGGAGGTTTTCTTGCTAGCAGGAAGAAGGCTGCTGTACTGTAGATGTTTGGTGGGGATTTTTTGGGGGGGGAGAATTTTTGTTGTTTGGTGTTTTGGTTTGGTTTTTGTTACTGGAAAATGGGAAACTCTGCTGTCTGGCCTTTTGCTGTGGCACACCTATCAAAGGGACACCCAGATCCTGGTCTGGGTAGAAAAAATAATTGAACAAGTGAATTGTTAATTTGTGAGCATAGCCAATGGTTGAGAGGAGCTGAAGACGAACTACACACCAACGGCAGTTAAAATTCTAGAAACAACATGATTTTCTCCTGGTATGATTGGTCTGTAGGGCAGCAGGTTGCATGAAACCCCAAAGCCCCCAAAATCTCTTCTGGGTTTCCCACTGGCAGCATGGTGGGGATCAGCCTTGGTTTGCCTTGAGGTGAGATGCACTGCTGTTAGTGACAGGAGAGAGGGAGGAGGGACATCTCTTGCTGCCCTGCCTAAGACTTGGAAATGAACCTGTTCTGCAGAGGCTCGAAGCATCTCCAGTGAGGAGGGCAGGTGGGTTATGGCCTGTGATGAGGGGACCTGCCCACACAGCCCTGACCTACTTTGTGCCAGGCAGGAACAGAGTAGAGTGGCAGCTCGTCTCCACACTGGTGGCATCAGGCATAGCTTTCCTCTGCCTCCATCCAAACAACTTGGGTGACAAAGCCCTGTCCGATTCTGGAGGTCAGTCAGTTGGAGTATAAACCTCTGTGGAGAAACACTGAGTTCCCCTTAAGACACACTGGGCCTCCCAAAAGGAGCTTGGCTGTGTTGCAGCATTGCAGCTGATGAGGTTTGTGCTGGTGGCTCCTGACAGAGCAGCTTGTTGGGAGATGATGGTCCTCAAAGCACCATGACTGAGATGTAGCATTCTGCTGTCAGGGTCTGAGCAGGCTGCTTGAAAACAGAAGTCCATCAGAGCCCCGTGAGCCTCAGACATTATGGCTTGTGAGGCTATCTCATAGATGATCAGTATGTTTTCTGTCTTTGCATTCATGGTAGTGCCTCAGCAGCCACTTCCATGGAATCTGTGTGCCCTGGGCAGCTCATGCTGAGACCTGGAAGGGTGCTCCGGTGGTGCCGCAGTCTCCTGATGCAGTACAGATCTGTGTATGCAAACCTCTAGCTAGAAAAGCTCCTAGATGTTCTTCTCTTGCCTCACAGCAAAACAGAAGACGTGTTCAAAATAGAGAATGACTTTTTATTCAGGTAACACAGTCCCTTTGGGCAAAGAGTTCCTCTTGCTAGTCTGGAAGTAGACACTGCAGTGTCTTTGTTCAGGTAGAGAAGTCTTTGGTTGGTTGATCTCAAGATTACAAATGCAGACTGACTTACAGGTGGGGAATGGACTTGTCCTGAGACTGTCTCAACATTGGTTCTTTGGCATTTGTCAGGTTGACCTTCATTGAGGTCCATCCTGCCTTGATGGGTAGGACCCACAAATGTGGTTTGTAGGAAGGATTTAAAATAGAAAATCAGCTTTCTATTTCTGAGGAGATTAATCTAGCTGAAGTACTTGAGCTATTTACTGCATGTACCTCCTTCCTCATACAGACCTATCCTGGCTTGGCTGCCCAGTGTGGACCACCCAGATCTCCCTGGGAAGCAGCTGTGCAGGTGCAGGGGTGCAGGTTATGCACATCTGGTAGTGAACTTAGGGGAAAAAAAAAAAAAATCAGCCCCATAGAGGTGCTGTGCAGTGTGGGGAGGGCCACCAGCTAGATCAGGTCAGAAAGCTGGATGAAGCTGTCAAGACAACCTACTAGAGCACCTTGAGCCATTTTCCTCTTAACTTGTTTGAAACCCTTCAAAGTCAAATCTCAAACTTAGGGGGTTTCTTCTCCCTAATTAAATTAACAGGCCATATGGTGTTTACTGTGAGCGCCTGCAATATGGAAGGAGCTACCTCCTGGATCACTTTCTTTTTTCCAAAGAAGCTGCTTTACCTGATGTCACTGTTCTGAAATGTTCTTTTCAGCAGCGGTCATGAGGGGTTATTTCAGCCACCTCGCTGCTGTTGGTGTCACCTTCTAATCCTGGGGATGAGCTGTATCATAACCTTTCCTGCTTCTGAAGCTGCCTTTGTCTTCTCCGGGCTTTTGTAATGCTATTTTGCTGCTTGGTGGGAGTGTGTACAGGTCGGGGGGGGGGGGGTGTTCACAGTTTTTCACATGCAAGTAATGATTCTCCTTCTTGGACCTGAGGAGCATAGAAGACAAACTGGGTGAGGTGGTAGGGGCTTTTGGAGGTGGTGGTATTACTTTTAACACCTATAACTGATTTTTTTTTGTTTGTTTTGTTGAGGGTAACATCAGCATCTCAGGAATGTGTGACGCTGGAAGTTTTTTAGAGTTTGGTTCTTTATTAATGGGCTGTTAAAAGCAGCACATGCAAAGTAATTTTTTTTTTTTATCTTTATGTGAAATCTGAGGAGGAAATGAAGACCTTGATGAAGAAAACCATTCAGACCCTGGCATTTAGATGAACGGGAAGGTAGGGTAAGAATCTCTAAACCTGTAGGAGAAATGGAGGAATTAAGTATTGGGTTTTGCTGTCTATTTGCAGCTCCTCTAACTCATTTAGTAGGGTTTTTTGGTACTCATAATTCTGGTGTATGAGTGGACTTCGCTGTGAGCTCATCTTGCATCACTCCGGTGGAGTACATTGACCTTTCTCTGCAGCCTTAACTTGTTGATGCATCTTTTCTGGAGCTTGGTGTTAAAAGGGGAGCTGGATGACCCTTCAGCCAGGCTCAGCTTGTTCTGGGGTATCTGAGCTCTCAGAAACACAGACATTTGCGTCCACTGAAAACACCCTGCCACATTAGCATATTCCCTCTAACGTATGCTCAAAGGGTGTTTCTTTGCAGAGAAGCCTCTCTAAAGATAGCATCGTGAAGTTCTGTGTTGTCAACCAGGGACACTTGATCTAAAAAACAACATTTGATACACAGACAAGGTTTGCAAGTGCCATCTGGATCCTGGGCGATGAGCTAGGTTGTCTCTGTTTTGCATACAGTCACCAGGAAAAAAAAGTACGTGCAGGCAGATTAATTCTTCAGGATCACCCAAGCAGAACCATTTAGTCCACATGAATGTCCTCGGTGACATGGAACACCAGTGTAATCCCATACTGCTGGGCAGCATGTGCTGGTGCACCGTCTTGGGATGCTGGAAATAGTTTCGTGGTGTATTTATTGAAACCCAAGTGGAATCAATGTAAGTTCTCTGGGGCCAGTAATATTTTAATCTACTATCAAGCATACTGCAAGGCAGAACTTGCAAGTGGTGCAAAGCCCTGCAGAAAGGAGCATATTTTTAGGGAGGTGGGGATGCAGGGTACGCAGATGTCTTGATCTGGCTTCAGTTCTGCGTTGTGAAGGGACTGGCCTCGAAGTCACACCAGCGCTAAGAGCAGAAGCCTGAAGACCATGAATATCTGATGTAGCCCTGGATTGAGAAGCAAGTTTACTGTCCACATCTTCCTGGGGATATGTAGGTTATAAAACGTATTTTACTTCAGGGCCCATTTCTTGACTTTCTAGTTATCCTGTCGTATGCAAATCCAATTTGCCTAATGGGCTGATGAGTGTAATTGAAAGGCAGCCTGCACTTTGATGATAGCGGAAAGTCTCACCTGTGCCCAAGCACAGATGGGTCTCTGCCTCACTGCTGCATCTTTAGAGGAAATTTATAGGCACTGTGTCACAGGCTTTGCTGTGACCAGGGCAGGAAAACAGCAGTTTGCAACAAACTTAGGGTTTTGCTGCGTTTTTTTGTTTGTGAGGTTGGCTCTCTATTTCCTGGTCTCGCTATTGTCCTGGTTTGAGGTAGAACCAAACCAATTCTGTTCAGTGATTTTACTTTTCATATGAGTATCTTCTAACTAACTGCACTTTGTGAAGCTCACAGCATGTTTTTGCAGACAGCGTCTGCTTCTAGCAGTGATAAGACTTGATGTTTGGAGTTACTACCAAGGATTGGTATGCAGACACCAAGGTCACTGCTAACTCTTGTGTACCACATCAAGGGGGTGCAGAAAGAGAAAGGCTGCACCTGCGGGGAGGAGCAGCCAGGACAGGTGACCCTAAACTGACCAGCGAGGTATTCCATCCCATATACATCATATTCAGTATAAAGCTGAGGGATCATGAGGGTCTTGACCCTTTTTTCCCTTCCAGTCGGCCCTTCCTCTGGCCTTTGCTTCCTGTCTGCCTTCAGGACCCTTCCCTTCCCTTTGGCCTTCTTTCTTCTTGGACCTTCTCGTGCTTTTGATCCCAATTTCTATGTTCCTGAACCCAGTTCCGATCTGCTGCTGAGCCCGGTCTGGAACTTCGCCAGTGCCCGCTCCACAGCATCAGTGGTGACGGTGACGTAACTGCCATCAGGGAGGTTGGGTTTGATACTGGTTTGTATATATTTGTATGTACCCAATTTATTATTATTATCTTCATTAAAGCTGCTTTAGTTTTCTTTTCTAATCTGGAAGCCTCTCTCTCATTCCCTTCCTCTCCCATTTGGGAGGGGATGGGGCCATGAGTCTCTCTCCCTTCTCTATCTTCCTCTACTGAAGGGGGGGAAAGAGGGTTTGACAGAGAGCGTCTTTCGTAGGTCTGGTGGATTGAACCTAAACCTTGACAGCTGTTTTGATGGTTGTGCTCCTTGGGCCTTGTCTTTCTCTTGTGATCCAGTTGGTGGTCAGCAGGCTAATGCAGACTACTGGTGGCTAGTTTAGCACAACTCTAAGAATAACGATTTGGAATGTTATGCTGCGTTGCAGCATGATGCTTTGAAAGCAAGTGCAACAGCAGCTGAGCCAGCACCTTCACTCTGTGCGTCACTGAATCTCCAGAGATTATCCATGGAAAATGTCCACCTCTGCTGCCCGTGAGAGAGAAGGGAAGGAGGCACAGGAGAGATGGTTACTGCTGTGTGTCGATCTCTGCTAGGATCATTCCTTGCGGAGACCAAGAAGCACTGAACTTTAATGGCTCTCCTGTCCACTCCCATCTCTCCATGCCTGGGCTCTGCAGAAGATGCTGGCTCATGGTGCACCAGTGGCCCTGCTCCTAAAGGTGTGTAGGTGCCCATCTACATCATCAGGCCTCTAAAACACCATCCCTAAATGTGTTGCTCCTCTGCTTCCAGCTCTGTGGGACACCTAAACACCTCTAAAACCCATCCCTAAATGCATTGCTCCTGTGCTTCCAGCTGTGTGGGACGGTGGAAAGCTTCTCACATGCCAATTGGGTTTGGAGTGAAGGGGAAGAGCAATTTGTGTAGTGACGTGAGGAGTGTTTTTAAGAGGCAGAATTGTCATCTTGGCAGGGTGCCTGTGTGTGTCATTGATCGGAGTGGATATTAGCTGGGCAGCAGTTAATGTACTTAGCGCCCAAGCAAGCGAAGCTTGGTCTCTAAAGAGAGCCAACATGACTTATGGTGTGATTAGCGAGTCTTGGCTACCTTAGGTACATCGACAGGGCAGCAAGACGGGCGTTAGTGCCTACAACACTGCCAGCATCTGTGCAAGGGCTGCAGCAGTAAAGCCACAGTGGATGTGGGGTGAGGGACACTTGGCATGCTTGGTTTGGACATTGGCACTTGTAGGAGGTTGTAAATAATGAGGATGAAAAAGACTTCCTAAATCTTTTCCAAGATAATCCTTGAAGTAAAGAGTTACCTGTTTCCTAGAGAATCCATGAATTGATCCTCCTTGGGGGCTGGCCAA
>JAVSBS010023143.1:0-11689 GCA_033124195.1 Coracias cyanogaster
CCTGGGCCAGTGTCTCACCACCCTCAGAGTGAAGAACTTCTTCCTAATTTCTAATCTAAATTTATCCTCTTTCAGTTTGAACCCACTGCCCCTTGTCCTGTCACTACAAGCCCTTGTAAAACGTCCCTCCCCAGCTTTCTTACAGACTCCCTTAAAGTACTGGAAGGCTGCAAGAAGGTCTTCCCAGAGCCTTCCCTTCTCCAGGCTGAACAAACCCAACTTGCTCAGCCTGTCTTCATAGCAGAGGTGCTCCAGCCCTCTAATCAAAGTGGTGTGGGCTGGAAACCCTAATGTCAGGAATGGGGATGGGAAAGAGACTTTCAGCTTTTTCTGGAACAGCTCGAAGAGATGAGGGTTCCACAAAATCTGTCAAATGCAGCATTTCTTCCTCAGGCTATATGGAAAAAGAAACCAGCAGTAAGCATTGCTGAGGAGGAACCTGCTTTCCCATTTTTCTATCTCAGTAGCTCACATCTCCAGAAGACACTCTCAGTACGATAACAAAGTGTTTTATGGCAAAGAACATTTCCTGGCTACTACCAGTGAGCTGATGGATGAAAAAAGAAGCACCCAGTAGTGAGGCTGATTAGCCACAATAAATTATGCACTCCAGAAAGGCTGTCAGCCACTGAGCGGGCAGGATGTCTGGCCGGCGGAAAATCTCATTACGGAGCCGGGGAGAGCGGCCAGGCGCGTTTTATTCCAAATACAAATGTGCAAATTAGCCACGATGAAAGGCCAAGCTGTCGGAAACACGGCTGTTTACATCGCGTCGCAAATGGGAAAGTAGAGCCCATTCCATTACAGAAGATGGCACAGGCTGGGGGTTTGTACTTGAAGACAGTCTAACTTTGCCGATGGGAAATACGGGCTTGTGGCCGTGACCTCCAGCAGCCCGGGGCCAGGATCTGAGCCCCTCTGAGTGTGGCCAGCCCTTTGCAGAGCCCGGCTGAGCAGGGCCACCAGCGACAGAATCGGCTCTGCTGCAAAAGACAATGCAGGACTTTCCATGTCGTGGTGGTACCTCCTCTCCTCTAGAGCTGGGCTAATGCAGTGCTGGACAACACCATTTACAGCCAGTTTCAGGTACCTACTGAAGAAAGTGGTAGGAAAAAAAAAAAACAAACACATGGGTTTTCTGGACTTGGGTTTCTTCAGCAAGTAACTTCACCCAGAAACAGTTTTTATCTGTTGAATTCATTTCCAATGACCTAGACAGCATTGGCTGGGAAAAGAATAATGAAATGGTCTGTGGGGATGTTCTCTGCTGATGGAGTGTTTCAGAGGCTTCCATGGGGTGATGGACATCATGCTTGGCTCCCTGCCCTGACCTGGAGCAACTGGGTCCTCCTCCCTGGGCCGTGCCATGGGGCACCCACTGCTCCAAGGTGCTGCTTGAGCCGCGGAGCCTTCACCCCCGCCACGGGAGCCCAGTTGGCCTGTGCACCGCAAAGCAACCCTCCCAAACCTTTCTCTACTCCAGGTTTAAGCCAGATTCATGTCCCTTGCTCCTTTGTGTGTGTGGCTGGCCGGCAGCTGGCCGGAGAAGAGCTCTGCAAATCCCAGTCATCGCCAGTCTTCCCACTCATCCCAAGCTCTTAAATACTCGCACACCATTTTAAAGCAGTTACCCTATTTCTCCCTGGAGTCAGCTGAACTTCAGAGCTGGGAGAAGGATGACTCCTATGTAAAGTTTCCATATTCAGTTAAATTCAGCAAGGAAGCCTCTACAGAAAAGTAAATGATCCCTACCCCGCAGTAACGCAGGGGTTATGTGCCTTCAGGTCTGCTCCGCAGGAAGGAACCAAATGTTTTCTTGGAGGCTGGAGCAGTTGTCTGTTGTGGAGCAACCACAGGAATAGCTTTTCCTTTTAGTGAGAAGCTCTGAGCAATAGGGAAGAAACTGGCTTAAGTGGTGCAGTTTAGGGTTTATGGATGAGAAAGGTAATAATACAGAAAGAAAAAAATGCAGAAAGGTAATAATGAGATAGAAACAGCACAAGAGCTAGCTATGCTTAATGGCTGGCAAAGACAACAACAAGCTGGTTTTGCCTGCTAAATGATTTCTGGGAGTTCCAGACAACAGGAGACCGGAGAAGAAAACATGATATTTGTACTGAGACTTCATTTAAAATGGTCTGGCTGGGGTTCTGATGGGAAAAGTGGTGACAAAGGCTCTTGCTCATCCAGTTGCCCAGAAGACACACAAATTAGCAGGGAATGAGTGCCTGTTTCTGGAGCCATCAGAAAGTTTACAGTCTCCTGGCCACGGCCTCTGAGGGAGACTTGTGCCTCCTGCCCAGGCAGGAGAGCTTCCTTTGCAGGCTGAGCTCTCAATCCCTACTTGTCACCATCCCAAGCAGAGCCTTGCTTCTGCGCTGCAAGTGCCATGAAGTGCTGGAGCTGTTGCTTCTGCGGGTGCTCTGGTTATAAATCACTCTTTCCTCCCCTGTCTAGTTGCACTGCTAACAAATAACTCCAGGCATGAAGAGGCTAAGTTGACCGGGAGCCAAAATTGCCTGTTCATCCTCTCTTGTTCTAGTGACTTTACAACCCGTTTATTTGACGAGCAGCCGTTAATGCAGTAAAGCGAAGGGATGAACGTGTGGTAGGTGACACAGCAGCACGAGGAGCAGCGAGTGTCTTTGCTGAGGCTCAGTAAGCAAGGCTGTGATGCAGGGAAATATATCTGCAGTGGCTGCTGGAGACTCATCAGCATCTTGGTGAGATGATGCTGAAGGCGCCGGGGCCTGCTGGGCTTTGATGACAAGTAGCTTGGTGGGACACACTGCTCTGGGTGGCAGCGGGGCTGGCCGGGGGGGCAGGACGTGTTCCTGCCCTGGGGAACTCCAGGGTGGAGCTCCATCATCAGCTGTAGGGCTTGATGGCAAAGATTGGGTTCCTAATTAAACCAAAGCTGGAAAGTGCCTGAGGGGCACAGAGCCCAGCACAAAGATATTCATCCCCTCTTGCATTTCTGAGTAATTAATGAGAAAATAAATAAATGTATTATGGAGCAGCAGGAGGTTTGGGGAACAATGTCTTACTCAAAGTGGCCTCGCTGTCAGCTCCTTCCTACTGTCCAACGCCTTTGGCTGCAGCTCTGTGCTCTCCGGATTGCCTCCCGGGAAAGGGGAATACAGGCCAGAAAAACTAGAGCAGCTTGTACAAGATTTATGCAGAACACTTTGCAGATCTGGGAGGACCTCCTGACTCCCAGCCCTTCCTGGCAGGGTCAGGCTCGTGGCTGCCGTTGCTGCAGCCGTTCGGAGGTTTGCTTGGTCCATTTGGCTGGGCTGGAGCTAGAGAGGACGCCGTGCTGCGGGATTACAAGATCAACCCTGTAGAACCCGAAAAAGCTGAACAGCTGGCTGTCTTACATTCCCCAAACCAAGGGGTTTACTGTTAAGACAAAGATCTCTTGATGAGGACAAAGAGATTTCTGGGTTATGTGGAGAAACGGTAAAAGACCTGTTTTTTTCCCCACTGCTGTAACAAAGCAAACTGTTGAGAGCTGCTGGGGTTAAACAGCCCAGAGAGACACGGCACAGAGCATTGTCTCTTATAATTATTATTTAAACAACTCTTTTGGGGAACTTCACGTTTCCCTGATCCCGTAGGCACCTACTGAGCAGAAGAGATCAGGGCTAGAGGTTTGTTTAGGTTTAATTTCCAGGCTTTTCCTTTCAAAGTCATGTATTTTACTTCACATATCTTCTGAAGTTTTTTAATTGCATTAGAACATGGACTGCCTACTGCACACCGAACGAAACCAGGACAGACACACAACCCTTGACGCTCAGCAAGCCAGTGAAACTAAAAGGAGCCTCATCCCGAGCCTCCTCTCCAGTTGTATGTCCCAGGAGCAGTGTCTTGCTCCCAGAACGAGGGCTTGGGGATGGTTTCCGTGCTGAGCGTCTCCTGGCTGTGTGGCTGAAGCGTGCGAGACCCTTCAGTAATTTTGGCTCACGAAAAGAGAGGTGGTGGGAAGGCAAGAGCCCACCTGAGGCTCTTCAGCCCCAGTACCGGGACCCACCTTACCCCTCTCTGTGTGCTACTTGAGTGCCTCTTCAATAATCCAAACTGTTTTCTTCCTAGGTAAGCTCTTTTTAAGCCAGCGCTGGCGATGCTGCTGCAGCTGCATCCCAGGGGTTTGCCCAGGAGCCCTTTGGCTGCTCCCTTCAGGTCTGCACAGAATTACACAAAGCTCGTCCTGGCTAAACTGGCACCTTCTGCGGGGCAGAAATCCCAGGTCTTGCCTGGGTCAAGTGCAGGATTCTCTCCCCATCTGGGATGTTCACCCCATACAGCATTTTAGACGTTGTCTTGCCTTCCTCCAGAGCACCGTATTTTGGCCCCATGAGACGGAGCAGGACGCACTGCTCCCTGCCCTGAGACGATACTTGCTGTGTCTCCAAGGCAGGGGGGATGCTGCCGTGGTTGCTGTAAGTATTTAAACCACAGCTGCAGGGTAGAGATTGATTTCCACAGATCTCACCTCAGGGCTTTACAGGATCTGCAGTAAATCTGGCCCCCCTGCACGCAGTTCTCCCCTCCCAGTGACAGCCTAACGCACCAGTGCAGGTGGTGCCTGCCCCTGCCCAGCGCAGGGACCTGGCCCTGGCCGGGGGGAGCAGAACCCCCCAGCGCTGGAGATGGAGCCAAGGGACCTGTGCCACCCACAAAGGCAAGGCTGAGAACTGCTTCACAGGCAGGGACAGGGGAAGGCATCAATGGAACGATCAGTACATGAACCAAGCGTAACCTTTGGCAACAGAAGGAGGTCCCAGCGATGAGCATTTTGGTGGCCAGGCAGCAGACCTATGGCACAAGAGGAACAATTTGTATCCAAACTCTGTTCCCAAGTCCTTTAGCCGGAAAAGGCTAAGCCTGTGCAGGAGAGATGAAATACCACCCGAGAAACAGTTCAATTAATGTATTCACATTTTTGCCCTTTTTTACCCATTTTTCCTCTGCATGGGAATGCAAAATGTGGTTTTCTGTTGGACAGCTACTGTCTGTTACCTTAATTGCAGCTCTCGCTGAGCGTGAACACAGAGCACTGAGTGTTCTGCACACCCAGAGAGCAGGAATAGCCACAAAGGAAACCACGGAAAGAAACTTAGCACTGGAAAGCAAAGTAATCTCAAGCTGAGAAACAAAGGGCCTCAGCTGGGATGCTAACCGTGGGGGCTTCTCACTGATACTGTTTCTCGAAAGCACAGAAAAGCATCCTTGCTTTTCTGTCAGCAGCTCAATTAATTTCGTTCAGCTTTTTTTGAGGGGGGAAAAAGGAATTGCACCCAGGCTGAGCACCAAGCAGCCAAACAGAGACTCTAAACCGAAAAGCTGGCAAAAGAGTAAGCTGTTGGATATGATAGAATGGAAAATATTACAGACCTATGGATGCATCTAACCGTGCACAGCTTATCAGTTGATAGTTTCACATTGAAATAACTCAGGGCTAGTGGGATTACTCATGATTTTCATAACATTTATTGGATCGGCATCCGTGTCCAAATGGGAGGTATCTGTGTGCGCTAGAACAACGGCTCTCCAACGTCAACAAGCATCTGCTGTGGCAGAAGACCAAGATCAGCAAAGGCTAATTCAGTGATGGCTTATTATTTGAATTTGTGTCCCTGTCTCGAGTCTGGGCTGCGCGGGGCTTCTCCGCTGCCTCCGCTCCCCGAGCTGCCTGTCAAGCAGGCGCTGGCATTTCGTGCTGCCCTTAGGTCAGCTCCAACTCGATCAGCATCGGTTTATTATGAAATGCCCAGAGTGATTTTACTCAGCGTGTCTGTCTCAGAACAGCTCAAGAGAAAGTTTAAATATTGTTTCTGGCTCCTCCAGCCGCTAACTCCAACAGCTTTTTCAAGGAAATTTCCACGCTGCTCTGTAAAACGGTAAGATTCTTTTTCCACTGATTTATATTGGCCTAAAAACATTGAAGCAGTCTAAAAAAAAAGACAAAAGGATTTTGTTTGTGCTTTCAAGGCATTTCTGTGTGAAACAACCAGATCCTCAGGGGCCTGTGGCACAGCTAACAGCAGCAGAAGGGGCTGAGTGCGGCTCGGTGCAAGGTTACCCACCGGTGTAGCCTCCGCCCGGGGTGGTAAATACATTTCAGCACCCGGGCTGTGAACATTTTGAGTAAGGAAAGCTCATTAGCACTTCCCTGTTGTCTGCTGTGCTCTCGGTATCGCTGGCTGCGCTGCTGCGCACGGGGCTGCTCCCCTTTGCCCACCAAGAGAACTGTAGCGGGGTGGTGGGACCGTCGTGAAGCTGGAGGCTTTTAGCCAACAACCAACCACATGAAGAAAAAAATAGCACCTCACAGTGATTTAGGTAACAGACGTTGCAGGGCTGACCCAGCACCTGATGGCACAATTAGTCTACTTGCAGAGATTGATTAAGACATAAAAGTAGGCTTGGAGTAGAAGGTACTCTTTGTCTCGTGAAAGCTTATTTCATGGCTGCTGAGGTTTTTGTTACAGCTCTTCAAAAAGCTCCTGGTTTCCCTCCTCAGCTGACACTGGCTTCCCTGTTTCATCAAAGCAAATTAAGATTTGACTGCTAACACCAGAGCCTAATTAACAGTGCATTTAAATCCCATCTAGGAATGGATGCTTGGCCTGAGGAAGGTTGAGAAGGTTTGATGCTGTGCTGAGGTGAGTGGGATGGGCTCACCCAGCATGATGAGGATAGAGCCTGAGGGCCCTTGTTTGTGTAAGGGCAGCTGTGGTGTGGGTTGAGTATCTGCTGAGATAGAGGAGAGAGGGAAGGAGAGCTGGAGGGGACTGCTGAGCAAGCAGGCAGGGAGGGAAAGCCCAGGGCAGAAACATGGGCCATCAGTGGACGTGGCTGCTGTCACAGCAGAGCCATGGCAGGAGGGAGCAGGGGGCTGTGGTGCTTTTGGCTGTGCCTGCTGGCTTTGCTGAGGGTGACCAGGGTGGGCAGAGGTGATGGCAGCCTGATGGGACAGGATGCCATGAGAAGATGAGGTCCTGCTTCCACAGCTGGCAGCGAGCTCAGGCTGCCACCGCACGGCTTTCATCCCTTCACCTCACTCCTGCAAATACACCTAAGCCATTGCGCTTCTCCCATGTGTGAGGGATGTTCTCAGCAGCATCATTCCTCAAGGAAGGATCCTGTTGGAGTTTACAGCTGCTTGAGCTCTGTGTGGGCAGAGACATTCCCAACGGCAGCTAAAGGAAAACCTGCTGTAGAGAAAAGAGCGAGCCTGAGCATGCTGCCTGCTCCGGCTTGGCGTGGGCTGGAAAAGAGAGACCTTACCACTGTGTGGCGGTTTAATCTGTCTGCTTGTCCTGCAAAGAAAAGGTGAGGTATGGTTAAAAAGAACTTCCATAGATTTGGGGCCTGTGCAGAGAAGGGATTCTGTGTGAGTGGACCATGATATGGATCATAATCTGAATAGATCGCTTCTCTTTATCTCAACTTTGAAGATCATATTTTTGACCTCTCAGAGAGATGTTATGGCATTATAACAAATTCTGCTCCCCTTGAAAATGAAAAATACACACCAGGAGAACTTTTCATGGGAGTGCAATGTATAAAACATTGTGTAATGTTGTGGTTTTGCTCTGGTTGCATGCTGAGGCACAGCAAAGATGGCAATATGATTGGCAAACACTAAAATGGTCATAGCTGTGGGTGTGAAGAGCTTTAGAGCAGGCATGTGAAGCCCCTGATCAGCCTGATAATTGGCTTCCTGATAAGGAAAGGGAGGTGCAGGTTCTTGCCTGAATGCAGACGAGTGGGTTTTAGAGCTGGGAATAGACCCAGGCTCTCCAGAAAGCCAGCGTGTTAGCTGCTGAGGACAAGGAGCTGAGCAGTAGACACGGTGATGTTCTGATGGTGGATGAGCAGGGTTTGCTTTGGGTTGAGTGTGGAGAGTGCTAAAATAGCGGTGGGGAGCAGAAGGTCCTGGAGCTGGCGGTTGGAGCCGGGACAGTGCGTGTGCAGGATGCCCAGTGCCACCAGTCACTGGGGAGGGCTGGGAGATGCCAGAGCACCTGCACGTTGGCACCAGAGCAGGGTCACGGCTGCCAGGGGCTGCCCAGAGACCCTGAGGGAGGGAAAGAGGCTGTGACGTGCACGAGTGTCTTACAGGACCCCAGTGTCAGCTGGAAATGCTGATCAGTGATTAGTAAACTGCCTCTAAAGATGAATTGTAGCTTAAATTGGATTTTCTAAAAGCAGCCATAAAGCATCTTCCTGCAAAATGCCATCTCCTTTATAAAGTGCTTTATTGTGCAAAATACCCTCTGTGCTGTGTGCTTCAGACAAAGCTGCGGATCATTGCTACCTGGTGACTGTTTGCTCGCAGTGCTCTGACTTGCCCAGTTCACAGCTCTCCGAGGCACTGATGGGAACAGAATAAAATCCCCCCATGTCAGGGGTGTCCGAGCTCTGCTTGTGCAGTTCTGAGGGTGAAGCGTGCAGGACATGGTGATTATTGGTCAGGTTGGTACGCTGAGCCAAACAGCATCGAAGACAGCACAGAAGTCTTTCCTGACAGCCGCTGCAAGGAAACAAATAAGTAGCATTCAGAGAGTTTAACTTCCCATTCTGCCTCATTACTTCCAAGCTTAATTACACCACTCAGAGGACATCAGACTGACGGCAGGAGCAGAAGGCAGCATTAACCCACCCAGCAGAACAGCCCCTGCTCTGACCCTGCCACACTAAACAGCCTGGTTGGTCAAGTCCCCTCTGCCAAGTGGATTGTTCGTTAGGAAGAACTAAACTATTTCATCAATGGTTAGAGGCTGTAACCACTCCTTGAAAAGGGCTGTAATTCTTGCTCTAATGTGTTACCTCATTACAAGTCCTCTATTAATTTCATGTACTGCTTTTTTAAAAAACAGGAGGTCCACAGCTCAGAAATGCTGCAGAGCTGGAGGCCGCTCTGGGTTCTCCATGTTTCATGTTCCTTTTTCTCTCCCCTGCAGCACAACTGACTCCTCACAGGTCTGACCCCCCTTCCACTCAGTCAGTCCCTGCTTGTGCCGCCGTTGTGTGACAAACGGGTGTGCTTTCCCGGGCAAAAAGCACCACAGGAGCTCATCTTCTGCTTGCCAAGGACAAAGCACCTTGGATTCACAGTAACGTACGTCGACCTCCGAATTTGCTATTTCTGTGTTTCTTACCTTTTTTTTTTTTTTTTTATTTTGTCTTTGCTTTCTTTAAATTAAAAACGTTGAGCAGAGTCCTCTATACCAGTGTAGGCACGCTTTATTCCATGCTGTTCTCGGCTAAAACGCTCAGCAATGAAAGGGCACAGGCAGTGGACAGCGGGTCCTTCTCTTACGGCGCTGCCGAGTGCCCCACTGCCCAAGCTGACCCATCTCACGCCCGTCCTCGTCACTGATCCCAGGAGCAGCTAAAGGCCGAGCCGTGCTGAGCATCGCCAGCTGACTGACAACGTCTGGTCCAAGCACTAAAACCCCATCATCTCGCTGCCACGAAAAATCCTTGAAGCAGAAAAGTTTAAATTTCTTCAGTGCCTCCTGTCTCTGAAAAGGACTGGACAGAAAACAATTCTGCATAATCCTGTTAGAATAATGCTATTACCTTTAATGAACTGCTTCAGATTGTGCTTTGAAGTAAGAAGGGGAAAAAGGATAAAACTTCCTGCTTCTGATAGCTCTTTCTGTCTCAGAAATGAGAACTCTGGCACCAGCAGTAGATGCTTGCTAGGAATTAGATGCTGACAGTGAGCATTGGAATGTCCCAGTTCTCCTGCTTGTGAAAACAGAAAATTCTCTCTGTTGCAGGAATATTAAGAGAATAAATAGATTGACATTACTGCAGTACTTCAAATATTTATGTCCTGGTCTTGCAAGGTGCTAAGGCACTGAGGTTTGCAGCAGATCCTGGAAAGGTCACAGCAAAGTGTCTGGACCCCTCAAGGTGTGTGAAGGAAGAACCGAGCGCTGCCACGCTCCTGGGTCTGGTTCTTACCCCATCCCAGGCCAGTCCTAGTGCTGAGTACCCCACTGTGGTATGGGAGAGACTGAGCTCTGTGAAATAATACGGTACTTCCAGAGAGAACCTTTCAATAAAGTAATTTACACGTCCCATTTAAACTCTTCTGTTCAGCTTCACGCCTGAGAAGTCTGTCTGCATTTTTTCCTAATTGTCAATAGGAGTTCGTAAATGACAGTCTGGGTAATGGTGACTATTATTAGGAGATTAAGGCAGCCAAATTGAGTATGCTCTAGGGAGGCTTTTGATCCCAGCTTTATGCACTTCTTTCCATATAAAACTCTAACAGCAGACCTTTTAAGAAGTGCTGGTGGTGTGCTTTGAAAGGGGGGTGTCTGAAATACCACCGCAGCTCTTGGCCGGTGCGAACCCCAGACTCTGAGGCTGCAGTGTGAGCAGACAGGTTCTCCTCAAACACCACCCAAAAGGAGGAGCTGGGCAGCCAGTTCCTCTGGTGCTCAGTTCACCCTGAGCTTGCTCCTCAGGCTTTCCTGCAGCTCCTGAGCTAGGACCTGCTCCCAGCCAGGACAGGCTCTCTTGTCTCCTTGCTTCTGAAGGCTGCTCAGAGCGTTTGAGGGAGGAAAGGTCTGATTTTATTTTTTTTTTTTTTTTTTCTTTCCTGAAAGGTCTGATTTAGAGAGACTCAGATCACAAACAGACTCCTGAAGATAAAAAAAACCATTTTATGGCTACTGGTTACTAATGCAATGACTGTTACAGCTAGATGACATTTTTCAGTTGAAGCATAAAACTAGGGTAGAAATGTTTTTAGTAGGTGTTGAAAATCCACCCCTCTGCCTCCAGCAGTGACACTATTTAAACCCCTCCTGTTTGCCTCCTTGTGACTTGCTAAATGACAAAGGCTGTATGTGTTGATTAAAATACACATGTATATACTTGTGGCTCATAATCCTGACTGCTTACAAAACTTTGAAGTAGAAACAAGACGAAATATAAACTACTGATGGGTCCAGGTGGTGTTTTTTGGTTAAAACTATTTATGACGAGCAGATGATGTGGTACCTTCCATGTGACAGTAATGATAAGGCCGTGCTGTGGTGCTAAGCCTTCTCGTGGCTCACCCAAGGGCCGTGATGTGCCACGTGTTGCCGCAAGCCTCTGACCGATGCTGTGCTTTGGTTCAGTCCAGGAAAGAATGAGTAAAGCTCCTTGGATGAGGGCTGGGTCTTAGCCGTATTTCTGGGCCAGGCCTTGTCTTGGTTGATTCATCTTGGTCTGATGGGCTGCTCAGGCTCTCGGCACAGCAGAGGTTAGATCTGGAATGCTGTTATTTTGGTTGGTGTGATGGATATTTAATTCAGATTGCTAATGAGAGGACTGCTTTCACAGGGACTAGTCCCATCTCAAGGGTTAGTACTTCAATGTAAGAGTTTTTTGTTCTAAATTCTCAACATCAGACTAAATTTAGTCATGTAGAAATCAATAAATTACTGCTGACTTTAACATAAGGGCAGAGTTAGGTCAATGTTAAATGTTTCTGAACAATCTTACTCATGGTATTCAGTCTCTTCTCTTTACTTGGGAATGACATGATGAGAAACTTCCCACTGCTTTAAACGTTAAGGAAGCTCTGAAAATATTTAGAAACAATCAATTCAAAATGTTCTATGGTTTGGGTTTTGTGTGGTTTTTTTTTCTTTCTTTCTTTGTGTAGTAC
>JAVSBS010023146.1:0-30271 GCA_033124195.1 Coracias cyanogaster
GTCACCATCCCTGGAGGTGTTTAAAGAATGAATAGATGCGGCACTTGAGGATATGGTGTAGTGGTTAGAGAGATGCTGGGACAGAGGTTGGACTTGGTGACCCTGGAGGTCCTTTCCAACCATGTGATTCTGTGATTCTGTATAATACTCCTTTGGTGTAGTGGAGAATACTCCAAGGTGTGTAGAAGTTCTTGCTTTCAAATTTCTATAAGTTTTTTTACAGAAGTAAAATGAACACTATAAAGGAGACATTTCATCAGGTTCCTTGCAAGACAGGCTCCAAAAATCTAAGTTACTATAGTGTAACAGGGAAAATACTCCCAGAGACAAATCAACAGACAGATGATAGCAAAATAGGGTATGGATAAGCGTTTTCTCTGTGGAGAAAGGTCCCACAGAGAGATGTGCTAAAAACTAATGAGAAATGAATAGCAAGGCAACAAAATTAACAGAAACTGAAGGTATTACTATCTCCCCACGCTTAATACCAGAGCTGGTGTGAGGAGTGAAAGAAACAGCACAGCTCAGAGAAGTGCCTGTTTTCGTGGTGGTGAGTTGGTTTGGCTCCATGCTCTGACACCCCTGCTGTGCTTGCATGCTAGTTTATGTAGGACAACGAGTGTCATCAAGCAACTGATAGGAAATAAAAAGGATGTGAAGCACACAAGACACCATAGAGTACACTTGGACCTGGCAGTCCAGTGGGAGTTTGGTCTCACAGACTGAGAAAGCTGATTTTAATATAGCATTTTCTGTAAGAGCTCAAAACACACTGCAGGGAATTTAATTCTCGCACCCGTACCGTTAAATAGAAAAAAAGGGAAAAAAAATTCTCTCTCCAGTTGAGACTACTGCTTTCTGGCAGAAACTGGTGTATTAGCAATGGGAAAACAATTTGTATTTTAAGAGGCATAAATATGAAAAACATGTATTTCAATTCTTTTTTTTTTATGGAAGAACTCGGTGAAAACAAAAAAATGTTACCAATAAAGTAGTTACAACTACTCTTTCATTAAGATTCAGCATTTATGCAGCTACAGCTACCTAGCTCAGCATGGCAAACCACCAACACTTGTCAGTGCTGGTATCGTGAGGTCATACTTATGAGCAAAACACATGAACAAACAGTAGTTTACCTGTGATTTTCTTTTTTTTAATGTCATAACATGTACTTGAAAAAGACAGAATATAGACCTGAATCAGTGCATATAAAAGAAAAAACGTATTTAAATATTATATTAACACTATCAACAGCAGCTACAAACCACTTGTTTTTCTGGACAAAGTCAGAAAAAACAATGAATACTCAGGAAATTTTTTTTTAAATTGTAAACTTAGAGGTGAGTGCAGATTTTTCATGTGCAGAAAGTACTTCTTTTTGCTAGAAAAGCATACTTATCTAACACAATGTTGCTGGTTTACAATTGTGTACTGCTTGTTATTTGAGACCCCATAGAATAAAAAGAACTATCATATCCACTGAAAAAACATTTCCATCTTCATACTTTCAAAAAAAAAAAATCTGCTGCTTATTACTTCTTCGTAATATCTGACTCTTCAAATCTAATTGTGTTTTGCTTCAAATACCATATATTTATCAAATCGTATGTTCACAGCAATTGTTCTAAAGAAATCACTTCCATATTATACATCTTTATTTACGGCATCTTCCAGAAAGTAGAGAATTTTACAAGGAATGTATTGATTCCAAAGTAATAATAGAGAGTAGCTGTGTGATCTCAGGAGTTTTTCTTCAGAAAAAGGATCAAGTGATAAAGTAGTGTTGTGATTTGTAAAGGTCACATGCCGGCAGATCCAATCAATCTTAATTTTGAGAATGCTGCAAGACTGTCTAAGTGCAGGATCTTATCAATGCCTAGCTTTAAAGAGACAACCATAACCACAGCTCTAATTAAGATATTTTGATGAATTCACTGTATTAATTCCTATTTCTACGGTAGAAAACAGTGTTCAGAACTGTTTGCAGCAAGATGACCCTCCTGCTCAAATTCCTTCTATATCCCCATCTACCTTAGCTTCAAATATTTTTCAGTATTATTTTTACTACTAACAGAGAAATTGCACACACACACATATATATATATATATAAAATAATCAAAAAATTCAACAAAATGTATTTGAATTTGGATTTAATCTAACAACACTTTGCAAAGTGCATCTTGAACTTTGGAGAGAGTTTTTAAAACTAAATCTATAAGCTTAAAAGATAAATTTAGTGCAAGTAAAGGACAAAGCCCTAGTCTATCCCATTATCCCTGCACAAATGTGTTTCAAGCTGAAATGCAATGGAAACAGGCAAACAGAAGACTATGGTTTAGGAGAAATATGTGTTCTGTCTCTCTGAAAAGAATAACTCTTAGATCTGGAGAGCCAACTAGAATTTTACCAGTATGAAAAATGTCCTTTCTAATGCCTTCATTTCATGAATATTCAGAACAACGCACATCTGAAGCAACACTTCTTCGGAGATGTCAATTTGGTATGAACAGTCTAGCAAAATGCTTATATTACAGTAGTCTTACTTAGAGGCAAAGAATGCATAGACAGGCTAGGTGAAAGACACTGCATAGAAGACTTCCAAAGATTATGGATTCCTCCATGAGCTTAATAAAAATATTTTCTTGGCTTTACTAATAAGTTTACATCACTAGAAATATCTGCTACATTTGCTACATGTATATTCTGTATGAAGCTTGCTGAAGAGTCTGCGTGAGTCTTGCATGAAGACTTGCACCAAGTATACTGGCAAGGGGGCACAAAGAAAAACAAAAACTGCTTACTGATGACTAGTAACATAACTATGAACAAAAATTATTACCCAAGTTTCTTTCCCTTTAAAAAAGTTTTATGCTTTCCAGAATAAATTAAAAAAGATTAAAATCATGTGTTTGATAATCATCGACCTTGGTCACGAGAGGGTATCAAGAACACTAAGATGACTGACATCCTCTTGTAGCACCGTCTCGTCCAGACTGGGGAAGGCTTATCCCTTCTCGCTTACCTGCAGATCCCAGATGCCCAGATGCGGTGCCAGCCCCTCAGCCTCCATCAGTATATGTCACAGCCATTTAGCACTTTTAACTTTGTGAATGGGAAAACCGTTGAAGAGTTTTTAGCTAAGAGTGCTCCAAGTAACACCTGCCAAACCCTGAGCACTTTTCAGAGCACAGCTGCTGGACACTTCTACAGTAATACTGCTTATGACAGCATCTTCGAGCAGATGGAAACACATGCAACATACACAGCTGCTGGCTGTAGGAAAATCTCCTGTCCATGTGGTAGAAAGCAAAGGACAAAAGCAGCTACTCTACAGCTGAAAAGACTGCCAACACTTCTGATGACAAAATGATGGCAAGCACCAAAGCTTGGGACTTGCAACCCTGCTGCCTACAAACGATGAAGAGGGAGAATGTGCTCCCAGGGACAAAGTAGGCATTGGCTAAGAGTAACACTAGCAGGCAGGGGAGCTGAGCATCCAGCACTGTATCCAAGTCCCACAGTAAGAGGAGGTTACCTTGATGTGTACGATGTGCTACCTTGACTGTCAGAGCGACTATCTTAGGGAAAGAGCAAGAAGGAAGAATAATGAGGAGAGAACAGAACTGTCTTGGGTTTGCTTCTTCACATCTGCATGTTATGGCTTGGCAGTACCTGTGTCAGCCTATCTCTGCCCTGCATGTAAGCAGTTGTTTCCTGACATACCGGTAGACAAAGCTCTCGATGACCGTTTCATCATGAGAAATGCAGGGGAGTGATAGGCAGAAGGGAGGTCAAAGGGACAGAGAGGGGAAAAGGGAGTGTAAGGAGAGACAGACTAGTCTCTGTTCCCAAAATCTGTGGCTGTATCACTGGTCTTTCAACCAGACCATCCTTATGCAGAATAGTGACAATGGACCAAGACTATTCTTGACAGCAGAGAAAATCCCTTTTCAGAAAAATATCATCACATCTACTTAGCAGAGGAGTAATTGCTCCCATGAAAAATGAGTACATTTTCAAATATGAGTGAGCTCCTGTGCAAGTACAATCACACAGGCACACTGACAGTGAGAAGCAAGCACTTTCCTTATGGTCTTATATATGTACCTGCTCACTTTCCAGCAGAAACAGATCAGAGTGCTGGAGTTTTCCAAGAAAAAGCCCTCTATTGCTAATGACCAAAGCATGTCTGTTGTCCCTCATCAAACAGGGCTGGCACAGACATATGTGAAAATGGCTTTGTGCAACCTTAAGCCCTGAAATGACTTAGCTGTACCACGTCTGAAACTGAATTTTCTCCCAAACTGCACTTTTGAGGTGGCTCTAGAACTAATAGTAAACAAGAAACATCAACTGTACACCCAGACTCTTAATATTATGTATGCCTTGTGAGAGACACAAATGTTCTGCCAAGTCCGTGCTCATGCTCTCATTCACCACCACCAGCAGATTGCTCTGCAGGCAGTCCAACAGATACACGTATAAGACCGCAGTGGAAGCATCACAAAGCTCCAGTGTCCAGTGTTGCTTCAACATAAAAGCTCTGATTACAATACAAACTAGACGTACTGAATCATCCCTGCCGCTAGAATTGACATCCTGGAGATGACACTTTGCCTGGCATTTCCCCGATTTCCCTGAAGCTTTCCCCAGGTTTCAACGACTAAGCCACATGCTGTAATGTAGCGTGCACTGCATTTAGTTTTGAACAACCCAGTGCACCTTGTGACTGCCGCCGGTACCAGAAACACACACCTGTGTTCAACAAATCTAGTTTCCTTCATACTGGTAGCTGAAGAGTTTGTAAATTGCCACCCTGGTTAAATACCCATGAGTTTCACACCCAATAACTGTCCGCACCAGCCATACTTCAAAGACACAGTTACTAGAATAAAAGTATACAACAGCAATCTCCTTTTCACAAGTTTACACAACCTGATTTGAAACAGTGAATATCAAATCAAAACTTAATTTTTCCTAAATTCCTTAGTGTAACCCAGAACTTAAATTTTAAAAAGTCCACTTAAAAAAAAAAAATTATACAACCACATATAGAAGGGAATTTCTGAGGTGTTCAAATAAGTTACAGTACTTACAAAACACTTAAAAAAGTAATATTATACTCTTAGAGTATTTTATACTTTACTATTCATATTTAAACCCATGAAATAATCACTCAGACTGGACTTCTGAATGCATTTCAGAGCCATAGTGTATATTATTATTCAGTTCATAAAACTAAACAAGTAACTTTAACAGTAGATTCATGGCATTTTAGTGAGTAGTGTTGATAAATGCCAGTGAGAAAAATAAGACAAGTTCTAGAAGCAATACACTGTGCTTCCACAAGAGCAAACCAGAAACTCAACAGTAAGGGGGAAAGGCAGGGAAACCAACACAAAATCTGGATTCAGGAACAAAAAAGGGCTGTCATTGAGCAACAGAAATCAGTTTCCATGGAAGAATAAAGGGAGGTGTTCAGCTAATAACTATCCATTTCCTCTAGATCAGTATTCACATGTGTAACATCCCACTCTAGACAAATAGGAAGAATAAAATAAAATGAATTCCCCTTACCCCAAACTCTGAAGTCTACATACATAAACCAATATTCCAGATTACAATAGGTTCAAACTGGAAGAGGGTAGATTTAGATCAGATGTAAGGAAGAAGTTTTTCACTCTGAGGGTGGTGAGACACTGAACAGGTTGCCCAGGGAGGTTGTGGATACTCCATCACTGGATGTGTTCAAGGCCAGGTTGGATGGGGCCTTGAGCAACCTGGTCTAGTGGAAGGTGTCCCTGCCCATGGCAGGAGGGTTGGAACTAGATCATCTTTTACGGTCCCTTCCAACCCAAACCATTCTATTGATCCTATGATAAATGAAACCTAAAATTTTATTTCCACTAGAAGTCACTATAGTAAGTAAGCTTAGTGATCCTTGCAGGATCTCTGTTAAAGACCTTCAAACTACTTCTCTGTTGAAAAGGAGAACAATCATTCTGCAAGTTGGAAGACAAATCCCAACAATAATTTCTCATAGTATTTACCTGCCTGTGCTGTCACTACTATGGGGATACTAAATACATCTGAAAAAAACCCATAGATCTCTGCACTCCTAAAATATTCAAATACTGTATGTAGTAAACAAAACATTAAAATGGAAAAATTTTTCAAAAAAACCTGAAATTTTAAACTTTAAAAAATATAGGAGACCTAGAGGTCTCTCAAAGACTTCTGAAGAAAATTTGCTAGCATTTTATAAAGGTTTAGATAGAATTAACTTCAAAATATAATACCTTTCAGAGCTACTCTCTTGTTAGTGAAATTTAACTGAATTTGTCACAACGTGTAAACACCAGTTTAGTAGGAGCTATTTTCCGTAGTTCACATTTGATGTTAAAACACTTTGACTGAAACAAACACAAGCCTCCAAATATGCTGTGACTTTTGCATAACTGATCACCTCTCTTCAAGTTCTGCAGCTATAGCCAGTGATAACACACTAATGAAAAATTTGCATGCATTCAGAAATCTCCAAAATGCTTTAACACCTGACATTTAGAAAAAACCCACACTTCCTTCAGCTGCAGTCTGCCAGTAGGACCTACTGCATGTCTAGAGCATTACATCAGCTCTACAGATGCAAAAGCTAATACACTGTTAATATAGATAAGACAAGCTTAGAGCTAGAGCTGTTGCTGCTGTTCAGCTCTATAGGTATCCCACAGCACCATGGCTTGGGAGCTGAACAACCTGCCTTGTCTCTTGCACCTGGCTCGTACAACTGGCTGGTGGGCATGGTGAAGGCTTCCAGCTTCCACTGCACTGCATAGAGGCAAAGGTCTTGTTTTCACAAGCACCAGCTTCTAGCTCCCACCAGTCCCCACGTAAATACGTAAGAACGGAGAACCTCTGGGTCAGGCAGACTGACTCTTTGAATGCAAAAGCAAGCTGGGAATGAATTTTAAATTAGGAAAGACACTGAAAGGGATGCGAATCAGTACACAAAGCAGTCATGAGGTGTTTGTAGACTGGATCTCAAACAGTTTCCTTTGATACTGGAACAAATCAAAGTGGACTACAAAGTGTTTACTTCTTGTCTTGGGTTTGGAAGGTATCTGTAACAGTAATTCAGAGATAGTTCTGAGCAAAGAAACTGCAGGGGTGAAAACAAGTGGCATCAACATTGATTTAAAGTCAAAGCAAAATCCTGACTGTGAGTAGTCACAACACTAACAATCAGAGTGGTCTTTCCAGGCTGTTCAGTGAGCAGCACATGCACAAGTCTAACAAGGCTGTTCCAGCAAAACCTCTACAGCTTCAGAAGTGCTTATATGCAATAGGATGATCAAGGACACTTGCATCCTGCCCAAAGCGGATTCAAGCATCTTGAAGCTTTATACAGAGGAATGTAGAAGAAGTACATAATGAGCACTTTATTCTTAATCACTAGACCTCCAGAACTGACAGTTTTCTATCCAAGAGACTAAACAAGTCAACAGGTCGAGGACTTCAGCATTTGACTTGGCAATGCAGGAATACCTAAACAGACATCACAGTAGAGGGAATTTGTTTTTTTTTATTCTCCAAAACTGAAGGACCATATGCAATATTCATGTATGAATCACAGTTAAGTGCACCTACACTTTAACATCTAACAAATGAAAACAACTCCAAACAATTTTAAAATGAAGTTTTAAGAAAGTTATATGCCCAAGTAACAAGAGGCAGTAGCTGGAATAAAACCGACTAAAAATTATCTTGAAGCCATATATATGACAGAAGAGCTCCTATTATAATGCACTTGAATAGTGTAACTAAGATCTGTGCTAAAATGAAAGGAAAACACTAAAAGCAAAATATATAAGATGGTATATTTAGATTTTGAGTAAGAGAGAATGGTTTCATACTGATCCCCGAAATTAATAATATAACTTAGCCAACTAAGTTATAGGACACTCAGAAGAAGAGTGTTTCTTTCACACACAGCATATATGGAGACAAAGATGGAATAGAGAGAAAGGAAGCTGTCAAGAGAGCAAGTTCAGACCACACAATACTAAAAAACTGCCAATGTTATATATAGTAAATGAGATTTGCAGGTAGAGGAAAGGTATCAGTTGAGAAGTTCAGGATCAAACGTGATACTGAGGTTATTCATGGAAAGTCTAAATCGCAACTATACAAGCAGAACAGTTGATTTGTCCCCAGGAGAAACACATCCATGTGAAGTATTTCGAGGGAAAGTCAACACAAGCAGGCAAAGAGAACAGAGAAGAGTCATTAAAGGTGTTGGGAAATACGTACAGCTGAGAATCACGAGCACATAACTGTCAGCTAGCAGTATAGTTTAGACATGGTATATAGGAAAGAGCAGATGGCCAAGAAATGACCCTTGTGAGAGGTACTCTAGAGACCAAGGGTCTTGTCACATAAGAAGTGAACAAATACACACCTTCTTTTATCTTTTAAGAGACGTGTAGAAAAATGTCCACAATAAAAGGATAGGGCAGGCACTTGGATGAGAGATTTGTGGAAATGTGGTGGCTATACAGGGAGGAGAAAATGAAAGAAATAATAACTGCACACAGAGACTGCACAGAGTTCCTCAGGGCAGTGATCATTATCCAGAGTTAGGTCAACCTCAAATATAATTTCTTGACAAGTATTTTGGAAAAGACTATGACTAAGGTTTAATACTGAGTATCTTCTCTTTTCAGTACCAAAGAATTCATGAAAAAGAAAAAAAAATGTTCCTTAGTTGGAGGATTTTATATCAGGCCTTTTATAGATATGACATTTAAAACTTTTTATTAACTGAACAATCTAAGCCAACTCTTACAAAGCAAAGCAGCAGGTAGGCAAGCTCACTCCAGGTGTTGGGTGCATTTACCCATTTATTTAAATTATCTAACTAGATAGAATTGTAAAGTGAAAATACCACTTGTCAGCACATATCAGCTATAATTGGTGCTGTACATTTCATGAATAAAATAAAATTGAAGACTCAATAAGCATCTAACCAGCAACTCAGTCTATGCCAAACTTGCTTCTCTCAGAGCCTGAACAATTTCTAGATTATCCCCTTGCTTCTCTCAAACTAAAGATTTAACAGAATACGCTTATTACTTGAAGAAACCAAATTATCACCACAGGAAACACTTATGATATAAATGGTTAATAAGTATATATTGCTATAATGATGCAGTAGTATAAAACAGTTAATGAGAAAATAGAATGATATTACCAGCTTGCTCAAGCCGACTTAAAACAGTAAGGCAGTACTATCTACTTAGTTAAGAAAGAAGTCTTAACTAACAGCAAATTTTTTTAACATTTTTGGTTTTTTTTTTTTTTTTTTTTTTTTTTTTTTTTTACTATCTAAATACTGGTTGAATATTTGGGGATGCGTAACTCCACAGCCTGGAGAACAGACCTGAGTTCTAAGCTTCATATAACTCATATGGCATCTATTTATGGCATATGCATGTTTGGTGTGTCTTTCACAGGGGCTGAAGATGAAAATGGAAGAGTCCTTTCCAGTCTGTTTTAATATTAATTAAGCAGAGGCCATCTTAACAAGCACGCCTGTAAATCTGAAAACTCCTGCATGCTTTTGCCAAAACTTTGCCTTTTAAACAAGTAAGAAAATGGCATACCAGAAGCTGCCTTTTTTATTACTGTGGTCAGGAAAACAGTAATAACACAGACAAGTAGGAAGATAAAAGAATAAAGATTACAATGTTTTAAATCACAATGACGTATCATGTGCACATCTTTACAGAGCACATAAAAACGTAACGCTAATGTGATTACTTTTTAAGTGTTGTGATTTAAAACTTTTTTCTATTGAAGCAGCTCTACAGCTTTACAGCTTTAAAACCCACTGCCATTTTGCATATCTGCTGCCTTTTACATTCTTCAAAATCAAATGACAGATTCTGCTGAATATTTACTCATGAAAAACCTTGGCAGAATTTACAGACCTTGATTTTATTGTACAATTGTAACTCTATATGCAAGTTACCAGATCTTCTGCTTAGCATCAAGAATGAGAGTCATTTCAAGGTAGATTTTCACTGAATTGATTTTTCTCACTGTCAAAACTCCTCTGCTTAAAAGTCTTGATGATTTGAAGTATCAAAAAATTGTTAATGTTCAGTACACAAAAGACACCTCTGCTGTATTGTCAGACCAAGACTCAGTTGATAAATATGAAATACAGATACTTCACAGAAATACAGATACTTACATTTCACGGGACAGATTTCTAATCCTGCTTTAACTGGTAAACAGGAACACATGCTAAGTATTTACAGAAAAACCTACCATTCAAGATATAAATAAATGTTCAAATACATTATATACATACCTAGAAGTTACACATGTAGCTACTCAGACATAATACCCTAAGAAACATTGCACTGTAAGTAGATAAACAAATGAATGTATGAATGAATATTGCTTATTTTCAAGTTTTAAACAGTGCAGGTTTCCAAGCCAAACATGAAAGCTGGGAGTGAAACATATTGCTCTGAAAACACTGAATAAACCAGCAAAGAGGGAAAGTTTGTTAAAAACATAGTGTGATATGCCACAAGTGAGCCAAGTAGTTTTGCCAGTATTTGAAAGCCAGCAGCACGACAAAAAACCCCAACCCTGCCACAAAGGTTTGGTTTTGTCAAATACTATTTCAAGCCATCTGATCTTAAGAAATCAAAAGAATAGCTCAATTATCTTAGCTTTCACTCTTACATCACGATGCAGAAAGATCACAACTTGTAAGCAATTTAGTAAATACCTGGATCAGTGTATGTATTGCTAGCAGTAACTTGGCAAACCTTCCCTATCCATTATAAACGCAGTGTTAACAACCCTTTCATATTCAAATGGAAAAGGTTACTTGTAAACCAGAATAAAAGAATACATCTAGCTTCCTTTTACTGATTTTATTTACAGTGTTTGTTGGTGATGAAAGTGTCTGCATAATATATGCAGCTTTGCTATTAATTTACCACAATTCTCCAGTTTCCTTTTAGGCATACTAGTATGGGCCTCTAAAAAACCCAACCCAATCCGCCTCTTGTACCACAGCCTCAACAGGTTCCACAAAGACACTGTAGAATCTCCTCTTCCACGAAATGGAACTGAGGACAGCAGAGACATCTCTCTCTCATCATCTCTTCATCTCTGCCAGGGATTTTTGTTAAGTGCCACTACTAACTAAATGACCTGTCCAGATGGTCATAGTCTGTTTCCTGGGCAACTGACCTGTGTAATAGCACTTCCGTAACATGAGCTGGTGCTAAGTCCTTCCCTGCCTACCCCACACCAGGTCCTGTGGTTGCAAAATGCCACCCATGCTGCAGGACCACAGGTGTGCAGCAACATGCTCAGCCCAGCTCTCTCAAACATGGTGGCTTCACTCCACTCTCACAACATGCAGCACCTGGAAAGGCAGTGTGAACCAACAACTCAGTGTCCAGCTAGAAATACAGGGGTTTCAACTACTGATGTGATGAAGTCAGATTTAGGGAAAACTAAGGAGATTGAAGCCCATTAGCTTCCATCCGTCCCAGTAAAACCACACACATCAATACATGAAGGATGATTTAACTGAGTCATCTGAAATATAACCCATTTTTCACTTACCATCACTCCCTGCAGAAGAAACACAAATTATACTGCAGTTCTGAAAGATTTATTGAAGAATTTCACAGATATTTGTATTCTTTTAGTTTGTTTAATGTTTGCTTTTAATAAAAAACTTGCCGTCAAAACAAACTGCTAAGTTGATAGTAACATGATTCTGCCTATTTCAATGTTACTTTAGTTGGTAGACTGGCAGCCTTCACAAATTTCAGTTATTCAGAGAGGCTAACTAGTTTGAAAAAAAACCAAAAACCAACACAACAAAACAACATTGGTAAGAAACAACCAACCACAGGGAAATAAAACAGAGGCTAAGAGGAAGATGGCACTTTCAAGGGAGGCAAGCAATCCACAGAAAGCAAGCTCCTTTAAGAACTACATTTGCCAGAAAGCACAGAACCAATTATTGCTCCAACATATATAATCTATTCATAGACCTCAAATAACAGACCTTAGTACCTGGCATTTCAGGCACAATTGTTGAAGTATGTTGACTATAAGCCTCAATGTTCATATTACAACACAGGCAGATGGTCTGCTTCACTAGAAACATTACAGTCTGACATTTGTTATCAATTGTACTGACTTAATACTAATGAAAGTAAATGGAAACAGATTTGCAAAAATCTGTCTGTCAGGAAGATGTATGTGCACCTTTAAAAATCCTTTACTTCAGATGTATCATGCTATGGTACCAAGAGGAATAATGATATATTTTAATATAAAGCACCACTCTGACATTCGTGCAGAGCCTTCAGGCCAGTAACCAAACCCTACAACTACAGGAGAATAAATTTATTCAGGAAAAGAAGCAGAGGTTGGTGTTTCAGGATCTCTGCCATAGCAGCAATCAAATTAAGATTAAACTTACTTTCTTTGATATTATAAAATACCATTATACCCATTACTAAGGCTTCTTTTCACAAGAAGAGCAATTATAAGATAAGCACAGTAAGGGTTACACTCATTCTCCAAGCACTGAAGTGCTTTGCTTCTAGTTGGTGTGTCCCTGCTGACACCATGCACTGCGGGCAGGGCAAAGGAGGAAGAGCCACCAGGCTCCCCCTGACAAGAGCTACCAGGAACCCAAGATGGGTTAAGCGGAGCAGCCTGCCCCACCACAGTCACTGGCTGCGTTATGGACTATGGTGTAAGTCAGAAATCCAAAATTATGAACATTAAACAAGGGACGTAAATTACCAGTGCTTTCTCAAGCTTAGCACTACTCCTTAGACTTGTTCCAGTGTATGCAATTACATCGGGTCTTAAGAATTATTAAGGCTACATTTCTCATATCGATGAAGGGGTGAAAGTGTTCCTTGTAAATTAGTGTCTGGCCACCTGTGTTTCTCTAAAGCGGCCACATTAATATCTCAGAGATTTCTGTTGTTAGGAATAATGTTAAAGCACACTGAGTCTTGAAAGCATCTTTTCAAATACAAATCAACAACATACACCGTGCTTTTGCAAAAGGGTGCTGAAAGATAGTCAAGGCACTCTTTTAAAATTCATTCTTGAATCTAAATACAGTGCTAATAGCAGAGCAGTGAAGCAGGCCATTTAGCGAACTGCTGACCCTCCACACATTGGCTATACCCGTAATGGTTCCCCAGAGCACTAGCAGTCCTCCTCTAGCAGGACATGCCAAGGCAGCAACACAGAGCCCCTGCAAAGGGCTACAACAAACCGACACCACAGAAAATCCTTGCTTGCTTTGCTCTCTTCAGGTACTTTCCTTTTTGTTCTCTTTCATCTTCAACACCAAAGTAAGCATGATCCCATATACAGTGATTCGTTACCTTCTCATTAACTATGCAGCATTAATTCCATGGAGATTCCGAGTTTACTCCACTCTGAGCACAAGCACAATTTAAGACTGAGGTGTAACACAGCATTTGTTATGAAATGACTTCATTTCAATTTATGTCAAACACTAAAACCTAAGAACTGATTCAAACAGATTAACAGTGAAAACCTAGATTTCTTCTTTTATAGCCAGAACTGTAAATACTACTATACAGTCATTTACTATCTCATTGAAAGCTGATGCTTGTTTATTATCTGAGGATAGATTACTATGGGTTTTATTATGAAGCCAAAATATATTTGTTTCTAATCATCCATATACTGTATCAAACAAATACATCTGATAAAGGGATAAAGAGGTGTTAAAAATAAGTCTTTTAACCAAACCTGTCTATAGCCTATTGATAGAAAATAGATTTTGTTGTATTATTCATTGCTTGGGAACACTAATTTCAGCCAAAATATTCTGACCTAATATATTGAAGGTCAGGCATTAAATTTTTCATTTCCCCAATTTTGTAACATTTTATAGGAAAGACATGGTCATTGCCAGTAACTTCTAGAATAAGATGAAAAGCACGATTCTATTCCTTGCACCTATTGCTTTATTAGCATACTGCAAAAATATGTATAATACTGTACTTCAAGTTGAGATAAAAATGCCTCTGGTATAAAGTTTAAATTTAAAGTAAAGTCAGTTGTACACACTGCAGCACACTTTTCTCTGAAGCTTCTACACTGGAACACAAAACACAAATTAACTGTCATGTTTAAGCAATTATCTCCTATCAAAACGATCAAAAACCTAATTTACACAAGAGATACAGTGGTTGCATTTCCAATTCCCCCTCTAGCCTCCACAAGACAGTGTAACTGATCTAAACTAATACAGGCACTCATTTTTACAGGGGCAGGTGAAGACTGGGTGTTTTTTAAATTATTATTTATTTTTCAGTAAATGGATGAAGTGTGATCTTGCCTGTAAGGAACAGACTAGAAATACACAAGATATGTCAGTGAATATTTTACATAGTGGGATAGTCATTCAGATCAGTATCTTATTTTTTAATATAATTATTTTCTTCTCTCATGGAAAACTGATTGCATAAATGGATACAAACAAGCTCTTCACAGAGCAAGGAGGGTACTAAGTGGAAAGGACAAATTCAGGAGTCCATTTCCTGAAACAGAATCTGCTTTTTCTGACCTTCAGCAAGATGTCTGCTCCTGTCTCACGAACACAGGCATCTAGAACACAAGCAACATCAAGCCTACCTTCCTAGCAAAAACATATAAACAAATCAATCAGTGTCATTTAGCAAGGAGACAGGCGACTTGACACCACAATGAGACAGACAGAAGGAAAGAACAGTAATTGTTTCTTTTCTCCCTTCATTCTTTCTAGACACTCTTGTGCACCTACAGCAGTGGAAACTTTTACTCACTTTGTTGGTTTTTTTTTGAAGTCTGGGCTAGGTCTTCTTTGTACAATTTAATACTTTAAAGTGATTTGCTGTAATGAATTAATACACATACACACATACTTTTTATACTCTCTTCTGCATGCAATGTGCAAATTCCACTAAAATAAATTGCAAATACCTAATTTTGAAAAAGGCATGGCCTGATCTTGAAAAGTAACTAAAAAGGTACAATATACAAATGAACAAAGTAACTAAAAAAAACACCAAAGAAAATCTATCTCCTGGAGGTAAGAACCACTTTTCCTCCTTTTGCGGTTTTGTTTTTTTTTTTTTTTTTCTTCTCCTCTCTCTTCTCTCCCATCCTTCCATATATACAATCTCGCAGCCCTCTAATAGCACTGGTATTGAACTTGGGGCTTTTTGACTAAGGAATGGAATACAATGGATAACTTCTATTCCAAAAGTCAGAAAAAACTATTTGTAAATTATTTCTTTTAAATTGAATTAGGCACTTAGACATTATCATACACCAGGCAGTAAATAATATTTTCTTTAATCACTAAAGAGAGATAACAGGCTTTTGCTTTTCTTTTTTCCTTTTTTTTTTTTTTCTTAAAAATGTGTGGGCACTTCACCCTCCCCTTTCATTGCTGTGGCTGTCCTCCTGAAGCAACAATTTGCACATTTGAAGAGCAACCATCCTGGATCAGCTAGAACAGTCTGATGCAGGAAAATACTGATGGACCAGTACACCATTTTATATCCCTTCAGCTTTGATTTTGGTTAGAATCTAAAGCATGCTCATGGGTACAAAGGCGATAATAACACAGGCTATCTTCTCTAGAAACCAAAAGTAAAAACAAAAATCCCCAAACACTGCAACAAATCTTACTTAGGCCAGTTAGTAAATGGTTAACAGGCAAAAATCATTACTACGAAACTAATTTTGTTTCCCATGCAGAGGTAAAATCCATTGCTAAAACCTGAATGGTAGACAGTTCCTGTCAGAAAACCTGAATCTATTTGTTCCAATATTGACCACTTGAACCACCTTCCTTAGAGATGCACACACTAGCAGCATACAGATTAGCAACACGCAGGTATTTGAACAAATGCCTGCAAAACTGGGCATAGGAATGCACAGTAGCTTTTGCTTTGGGCAGACAACCGCCCTTTCTTCCACAGGCCCCAAGAACTTCCCTTGGCCTATACAGCTATTTGAAGGAAGACGTACCTGGAAGGAGATGGTTCTGGGAAAACAACAGTTAAATGTTCTGAAATGTGAAATAAAGTTTCCATAGTCTTCCTAAATTCCTTCACACTTCACTGACCAAATACATAGCAAATTAGTTATGACAATCTGTGGTTAACTTTCACTACATTCCCAAAATACAGAGGTTTAATTTTGAAATTTGATCAATATTCATACTATCTTACATACCAAGCTAATTGGTAAAAATGCTGTGATATATTCTTGCAGACATTTCCAAGGAACAATTTAAGTATTTCTTACCCAACATGAATAAATCTCCTGTTTGTGAATATTGGTGACAGTTAACGGAAGTATTATATTGTTATATAAGTCATTTTGAAACCCTTTTAAGGCATGTAAACAGGATAAAAATAGAACTAAACATACTGTAATGAAACCATGAAGCCATAATTTAGATATATGTGCAAAAGGCAAAGTCCTTTTTCCTCTCAACAAGAGCACTATTAAAACACAAAAGGCACACAAAAAAGCAGCTATAACAAAGGACTGACTTTGAATAGTTTTAAAAATCACTATATAGCTTTTCAGCAATGAGATACACATTACAAGTGCATAGTCTGAAAAGGCCTCTACATAAGATTTTGCTTTGTAATTTTACAAAAGAGATCTAGCAGCCCTCAGACTACATGCATAATTAAGACTGAACGTTGCAGATGAAAAGGTAATAAAAATCTGGGAAAAGACAACTGAAGTCGATTGTACATTTTATATATTCTTTAACTAAGACTATTGCCTAGTTTATCATCTATAATCCTGACAAAACTCTGGATTTGCACACTAACAGCACATGCATGTCAATCACTGTCACCTTCTAATCCAGGAATCTACAGATGTATTTCTGTAATAGGATTAAGATTAGTTTTTATGAAACTTTATGCAAGTATAAACCCCTGGTAGTTCTGAAAGCAGTAACCCTGTGTTCCACCACTTCTACTCAGGTCTGCCCATCTCTGCCCCATGTCTCATCCCAAAAGTTTGTGGTCTTCCTGTCACCAGAGCTCACCTGAGTTAAATACTCATTTTCACCAAGTCAGTTTGAAGTCAGGTCCATTCCTCTGCCTGTATTTGTCCCCAACCACACTAACTCTTGTGAGGGTAGGCAGAGCCTGCAACACAGCAGGGACTCCTACAGTGTTCATGGAGCTATCACCTTCACCTCATCACCTGGCCTCAATCTGAATCCAGCAAGCATTATGCAGAGAATTACAAACCCATCCAGACCCAAATACTACTTCTGATGCAACAATCACTTTTTACTCATCTTCTCCTAGCAAGGGCACCATGAAAATGTAAGGAGGCCAGATGAGCACTGCTCCTTGTCTACTCCTACTCTCTTCCCGTACTGCCAACCTGAAGCATTCACCAGTGACAATTCAGGTACAGAATTCAGGTTTCCACATAAAAGATCACAGTGCTTTGGAGAATTTTGGCTCTTGGTAGCTAGACTTCCACTGCCTGTTTTTCGTTCTCTTCTTTACAACCAAAGCTAGGCATCACTACCAAAGCTATTACGTCTTTACACATACAAGCTAGAAAAAGTCGTATTAGCACACTGGCCTAAATAAAGCTTGGGTCTTAAGAGAGTGCTAAATAAAGACTTAGTCAAAGGTAGGGAAGTTGAACAAGACAGTAATTGTTCACACACACACACACACACACACACACGTTTTTGCCACCTAAATCTGAGCATAGTGGTTAAAAGCAGATGTCTAAATATTTTTTTTTTTCTTTTCACATTGCAAAAGGTGAGACAATATCATAGGCCCTCTCCCTCCTGAAAGGCCACTCGCAGTTTGCAGTGATGAAAACCCTTTCAGAGACAGGGGTTTTAAGTGGGTAGAATTGCAGGGACTCAGTAGATCCTTCTATGATTGATATAAAGCAGAACTTACTAATACTAATGTACATTCAGGTCTTATCATGCATGTAAATTCATAAAGGGAATTTAAGGAACAGTTTTAAACAGACTTAATCTTTCTATTAGAGACCAGACATATACATTATGGAGCATCCTTTGGCTGAAAGGCAAGAGTCTTCTTATCTGGAAAAAATATCTCAAGTTATGTTTTATGCTGTCTAGTCACAACAATTATTGCAATGACTTCCCTTCCTCTTTTACTGGGAGGAGAAGGAAATTTTTTTAAAAATCCACGACCTTATTGTGTTCTTTAAGGGGAAAAGACACCCTGGTGCCATCTGATTGCTTTAGCCTGATTTTTCCAGGAAACTAATGTTATTATGAGAGGGCTAAACACAAAGTCATAACATTTGAACCACGTTGTCCAAGTTCTATCAAATTTGGCAAAATGCTAGATGTCTCAGATATGAACTTCACAGAAGTTAGAGACCTTACAGAAAAATAAGACCCAACATGGTGATTTTTGAGGGAGAAGCAACCATAGCTGTGTCCCTTTTCCCTTAAAGAGACAGGAGACTACTAGGTAATCAGAATACAGATACTATTTGTTGAAACCACAAGCATGCCATTCCTAACCCAGCCAAAAAACATTGAGAGAGGCTGAAAGCAATGGAAGACTTTAGAGACGTGGCAGGGAGCCAGGCATCTGACACTGGAGACTAAAATGCATAGGGAAAGAACCTAGGAAAAATAAATAAATAATGATTTTAAAAATCCTTTTTTAGGTCTACTACTCATGGAACACTCTGATTCATATTTGTGGAGTATTCTCAAGCCACATTACTTAAGAAAAAACCCCAAACAAAACAACACTTGAACAGCAGATATCTATAAAACATACACATAGATAATTTGAGTAAGTCAATACCAATTAAATAAACGGGATGAAAAACACTGCTATTATTATTGTGACTGGATAGCTTTAACTATCTTCATAGCATGCAATATAACAATGTAGATTTGTGCTGAGGTGCCTAAACAAAAGACAGAGCATATCCCTTTTTGTCAAAATGCCCAGGTAATATGATAAACATTGAAACAGAACAGTGAAAAAACCTCCCACCATTTATTGTTCATACAAATAGCATTATTTGTATATGTAGGTTGTCAGGCACACATGCACCCTTTTAAAGGCCTGTTTTAACAAGTAGATTTTGGTTCCCCTCCCCACTTCCACAAAGAAAATATCATTGAAAGAAGAAAAATCTCCAGTACAATAAGGAACAGAATATCTCATGCTCCCCAAAATCTAGACTAGATAAAAATTATTGTTGACTCATATTGTAAACTGTCTGTCCAATACAAGCTTTCAGAGTAATGTAACAAGGAAAAAAATGTTTTCCAGTCACTGCCATCCATCATCTTGGTAAACAAGTAAAATGTATACTCTCCCATCTGGTAGCTATTAGTCTGTGTAATCATAAAATATCATGTAATGTAATCATAAAAAACCCACTATTATTACCTACTCTTTCAATTTATAAGCAAATACTTCTGTCAAATGATTTCATGCTAGCATAGTGCTTGAACCTTCTGAGCTGCTTACTATCAATCTAGTCGTCAATCTAAGATAAGTCTGTCTCCTGTTTGGTCCTGCTACGTTTGGAAAATTCTCAATGTGGCAGTACTCTACTGGGTCCCAGAAGAAATCATATGAAGAGAAGGGTCAGTAAATGATCCAGCTGTGAAGGACCTGAACAGTTCAACAAGGGCTATGAGACAGTCACTGCACTTGGTCAGACACTTTGATGCTGCCAAGAAAGAAAACAGTTCCCAGTTTTAAGATTATTTTTTCTGCATAAAATTCTACTTAGTTTTCTTATTTATTTTCTAACATTTCTGCATCACAAAGCACCCTAGAAAAGGTGCAAATTTATCAAATTACATCTTTTAAAGGTACAGTAGAAACAGCCTTATTCTGAAATGCTTAAGTCAGAGGAAGCACTTTTTTAAAAAAAATAGATTTACAACCAAAACTATCTATTAGAAGGTAAATGCATTCATACTCAACTATGTGCAAGGAAACTGGTAACATTTTTCAGTGATATGTATTACTAAAGTATTTTAAAATACTGGTACCAGTCTTATTCCTAGTAATTTTTCAAACTGAAAAGTGAAGTCACATAAAATGACATTCACTGTTTTCACCAGCTCAAAGAACTTGCCAGAGTTATTACACCACCAGGCCATGAGCAAGAGGTGGTCACAGTTATCTAGAGCCTGGACACTTACTCCATTTTTAAAATTTATTTAAGCTATAGAAGTACCTCGTCTTTCTTCAGCTCAGCCATTTCAGGACCCACTTAGTTATAAATTATCAGAAACCTCAATTTTTATTTTTTTTTTCTCTTGGCCGGTAAAATTCTGAATATTCCAAGAACATTATCAGTATACTTAAAGCCATAGTCCAAGGGCCTAAAGCAATTATTAGTATCAAAACACAGCCAAAAGGATAGGAGAGAGATTATGCTCTAAAAACACAAGTATGAAGCCCATGCTACTTGGAAACAGCAGCCCTCATGCCACCTCATTGCTTTTTGGGGTGAAGAGCTGAATCCCCACAGGAATCAGGATATTCTCTGAGGCAACAGCCTCTCCATCTGGCATACTGGGCTGCCAGTCTGCTTTGGGAGCCCTTTAAAGAACAAAATAATCTGATCTAGTGATCTTCTTCAGGTCTTCATTAAATAGTCCTGCAGTTCATACAGCAATCCATTGCAATGGTGAAGAACTACGGGCTCAAAAACCACTCTTAAAACCTACACTATCCACACTGCAAGATGGTAATTTAGAAATTATGAAATGAAATGCATATGATGGAAAATGAGGTTTCCCATTTTAAACTAAGTATTTATATATTAACTGAAAGTTTTAGTTTTATGCATTATGATGCAATCTTTAATTACAGAATCGTATATTTGCTAGAGAGTCTATGACTGATACCACAGGATGCATGTGCAGAAAAACAGAAGATTATATCTACAAACACAAATCTCTCATTTTCTTAACCTCCTAAACTTTGTCTATTGTACTTCACTTTGAAATCTAAACTGAAATTATTATATATTGCATTTATGAAATTTAACAATTAATGCCGCCATAAAAAGATGCACATGAATAACAGAAATGAGTAATATTGAAGTGGTTTTCTGGAAGAGATTTTGTTTCTTAGGATGCATCCTTTAAGTCTAGCCAACCTGACCATTAATGCCGCTATCTTTGTATCCCTGACAGTGATAAATTAAAGGAAGTCTCCAAAAGCAAAAGGCACCTTTTTTTCTGTAATTACACCATATAGTATATGACATCAACAAAGGAATGTAGTTCTCCACAGAAACTGAAGAAGACTTCAGTATAACATTGTGCAATTTTTTTCAACTGGGCAGAAGCACAAGGATAGAAATAAGTCAAGCGAAAACCCCAAAAACCAACAAAACAAACAACCCATCCAGAACCTCCTGTACTACCTCAATTTCCCTTCACAAACTTTTAAAAAGCCCTTTCCCCTAAACGTGAAAGCAACGTGCATCCTGCACCCTCATAATACATGAGGGAGAGGGAATGTCCCGGAAGAGACATAAAATGGATGTGTTTCATATCAATTCAAAGAAATATTAGCAAATCAGTGCAAGAATTAAAAAAAAAAGTTATTTTCTTTTTTTTTTTCCATAAAGAAGCTTAAGAGTTGAAAATTCTATTCAACCAGAAAAGTTCTACTTTCTTACATTAACCACCTCATTAACTTACAGCAAAACCATAAAACAGTTTGCTATCACCAATTCTACACTTCTCAGAATTATTTTAGATCTTCACAACATCTCTCTTTTACTCTACCTAGGTATTTGTCTTCAGAATTCATACCCTCTGACCACTTCAGAATTTTTAATACCAGCTCCACAGAATCAAACCCAAAACTCTAATTTGGTTCATAGCCTTTACTGGTGGCTGTAAAGAGAACGCAGAAAAATGATTGCTTGACTGTTTTCCCTCTTTATTAGTAGTCACTTCTGTCAATGGTTGACATGATAAGCTGTCAGTACTCTAACTAAAAACGCTTATTAGGCTACCAAGACAGTGATTCCACAAAAGCGGCAGCACAGAGGAGTACTGCTCTGTCGCCTAATGGTGCTAATTCGATGTGGAGGATTGGGCCTCGATATAAGACTACTACAACTGCCAAGACTACTACATCTGCCAGACTACCCAAAGAGCATTACGTGGAGTTTATACAAGTTCGAGTAAGATGATACCCATGTCTGCACCAAGTCAGAATGCTATGGATAGGTGACGTGCGATCCAACATGAAAACCACTTACAGAAAGTGAATCAAGCAAAAATATTTGGTACAAAACAAATCAGAAGAGTGAATCAATACTGAGTTGGCATTTGCACTGTATGGCCATTTTAATCCAGTACTGGGATGCTAGGTACTCCAGGGACTGACTTATGGCACTGTTAAACCAGAGCATATTTTGAAGGTGAGAAACAGATGCACCCGACGGAGAAGATGGAAAGGGGGATGCAGAGCGCAGAGCCCAGCCGCTATGCAGGGCTGGAGCTGGGGAGAAGCCACAGGAGCAAACAGGAGGGCAAGTCGCCAATGCCATGGCTAAAAAGCAGGTGGTGTTCAGATGGAGTAAATATAGGAAGAATGTCACTTTCTCCCTCCCACACTACCCAATGAATCTCCAGTAATTGTATGACTTTTTATGCACAAGTAGAAAAACATAACTTAATTACTACTTGGCAAAATGTATCTGCAGTAAATAAAAAAAAAAAAGCACAACTTTCTAGAAAGAAAAGGCAGCATAACTAGAAAGCAAATTATAGCTATTAATTCCCAACCCAAATTTCTGATGTTATCCATTATCTATCTTTGCAATTCTATTACAGTTCTGAGTTCATGACAGTCAGATACTGTTAGAGCAGCCTGCTACTTTTAAACGACAGCTCTCTCGCTTGAGATATCAATTAGGGGGGGAAAGTTAACAATCGAGTAGAGTTCAATTTCTTACTATTGTCAACATTTTAAACCTCCGTAACAAATGGACATGTGAGATTTTAATTCTAAAACAACTATGTAGCATTTTAACAACTCATAAATGATTATGTGAAACAACAATAACGCATCTTCCCAAATTTTAGATGAGTAAATAAGGAGATAAATATGAAGAGACTTGGATGGAAGATCAGTTCACCTATTCATGTTTTCAGAAAACATCTGATTATAAGAACAAAATTGTGAATAAATTGAGGATTTGCTTGCATTTCTAATGCATACTTTAAGATACAAATAATACTATTATTATCAGGAAAAATGTTGGTATTCAGCATTTCAGATTCAATGATGTGTTTAATAAAGTGTTAAATATTGGTGCACTTACTGTGAATAACTAAAGGAAAACTTATCATACAGCTAGATGTTAAAATCATCAACTGTTTTTGGCAAGACATACCCCACCTTTCTCAGCCTGTACTCACATAGCTGGTTGGAGGCTGGTTGGTGCTAGATTTATCTTTAACATCCTGTATTCCTAAGGCAAGAACTATTACCTCCATCTCTGTGCAAAATGTGGTGCGGTAGAGCTCCTTCCCACAAGGGTCTACTGGCAAATAAACATGCTCACAAGAAATGCTGAAGCGTTAAGGTCAAATACATCAGTCAAGGTCACTGAGGAACATAACGGTGGATTTACACAAGTGACCCACTGGGATACTAAGTCAGTGCAACAAGTTCTCTAGCACCTTTAAAAATAAATGTTATTAACATTTTTATTATTTCTTGTATAGTATTCAGTCTCAAAGAACAGATGTTCTTGGGATTTGTACGCCCAAGAGTACTGGATCCACCCAAGGATACTGAGAAAGCTAGCAGAAGTGCTCACTAAACCACCTTCCATCATCTATCAGCAGTCCCAGCTAACTGGGGAGGCCCCAGCTGACTGGAAGAGAGCAAATACAACACTCACCTACAAGAAGAGCCAGGAGGAGAATGAAGGGAACTACAGACCTGTCAGTCTGACCTTGGTGCCAAGGAAGGTTATGGCGCAGGTCATCTTGAAGATAATCATACGGTATGTACAGGACAAGCAGGTGACCAGGCTCAGTCAGCACGTGTTTATGAGATACAGGTCCTGCTTGACTAACATGATTCCCTTCTATCACAAGGTGACTTGCTTAGTGGATGAGGTAAGACTGTGGATCTTGTCTGCCTAGACTTTAGTAAAGCCTTTGACATCATTTCCCACAGCATTCTGCTGGAGAACGTGTCTGCTCATGGCTTGGATGGGTGTACTCTCTGCTGGATAAAACACTGTCTGGATGGCCAGACCCAAAAAGAGTTATGATGAATGCTGTTAAATTCAGGTGGCATCTAGTCACAAGTGGTGATGCCCAGGGCTCAGCATTGGGGCCAGTTCTTTTTAACATCTTTATCGATGATCTGGATGAAAGGATTGAGGGCACCCTCCAAGAACATATAAAATAGTAATTCCATGTTTTAACTAGGTTATCTACTACTTTTAGATCCTTTTTTCTCTTGGAAATATTACCATTCTCAAGCTATGCAACTTGATACACACAGCAGTTTTTTCTGAAGGCAGCTGAAAATAATGGTACTCCATACAAAGATAGGTGCAGAAAACAGAAGTAAATGCAAGCTCCTCATTACAGCATTAGCACAGAATGAGGGCTCATATTACGCATTTGAGAAACGGAAAATACATGTAATTAGAAGTGTTATAAGGTAACAGAACTAAACATTTCAGGAGTTACGACACACTCCATAGCGGCTCAAAACATGAAAATACATGCTAGCAAGTAAAATCCAAACACCAATTTAAAAGCAATAAAGGTCTATTACTTGAGTACTCTTAGAAGGCATCAGTTAAAAGCTCTAATTGAAAACTAACAGGCTTTGTATGTTAATTTAATCTGCACCTCACCCAGATGTATAAAATGGGTCACTCAAATCAGAATCAGGATCCAAAATCTGTAAAATACACTGGAAACTCCTTCCTGCATCTTCATAATTTGGCAGTGCTGTGGTTAACCATTGGACTAAAAGAACTTGAAGATCTTTTCCAGCCTAAATGATTCTATGATGCTATAATAAGAATGGTTAAGCACTGCAAGTTCCTGCCAAGAGAGGCCGTGAAGTCCCCATCCTTGTGGATTTTCTGAGCTTGACTTTACAAGACCCTGAGCCATCTGACTCCACTTTGAAGGCATCTCTGCTTTGAGTAAGAGGCTGGACTAGATGACCTGAAGAATACCTTTAAAACTGAAATTATTCCTTGATTTACCTTACCATACACTGGAGAACCCCTTAATGAGACATTAATAAGAGCTGTTAGAACTCCAAAATACACATTCGGGATTCTAATATTGAGTTTCCTAAACAGGAAACTTTATATTGGTATACTATCCTGAAAAGGTGATTTCTGGTCCTAAACTCATTGGAATATCTTCAAATAAAATAACTGAGGTGTACTATTCTGTCAGTAAAAAAGGACTGCATATCCCAGGAACTTAAGGCTCTGTTTGAAGAGGCTTTGGCATAGTCCCCCTCCTGGCCTCACAGGCAAACTTCCTTATCCTTCCCATAAATTAGGCATTGCAGTGGAGATGATTAAACCTCCTAAGGAAGAGTCTGACCTCACGAAATCCTGTTCCAACTGTGTGCAACTCTTCACAGGGCTCTAAAACTTGAGGGCATTCTAGATTAACAGGTCCTACCTCCAGGAAAATGCATCAAAATGATGGCACCACACAATGATTAAAAAATTTGGTTTTTAAGATTCAGCTAATGTTAAAACAAACACATTCACATTGCAACAGAACAGTGCAAAGACACACTCATTTCCCTATCTCAGTTTCCTCACCAGTGAGAACAAACTGCTCAAGCCAGAATTATTCTGCATATCCAAGCTTCTCTTAAGATAGCTTTTTCTTTCCACCAGGGAATTCCTCAACTCCCAAGAAACCAGACTGCACAGATTCCTCCTTTCCCCAGGGTGTTCCCCAAATGGTTGGGGAAATACTGCTCCCGTTACCCCTTTAAGTTCTCTTTGTATGATAACCCATAGATCAGACTCACAAATGTCTTCAAAACCATCTAAGATATGATTAACTGCTTCAGAGTTTAGACATTAAAAAATGGTTTGGCTACCCAGTAGCTATTCCTTTGCCAAGGATGCTCCCTTTACAAATAAAGTCAAACAGTAACGTCATTATTAGGCCTATTCCAGGTGAAAGTTTTGTACACCACCACCTGTGGGTTTTATTTCCTGTGGTGTTTTCAGCCCAACATTTGTACGTCTTCCACAGCTCAGTATCAAACAGAATCAATACGCAAAAGACATCACACATTACCTGACACATCACAGCATCCTTTCAGCCACATACTGATGAGAATCCTAAGCACGCTAGAGTCGAATGAAGTTAATGAAATCTTTTAACAATTTAAATCAAGTCACTACTTCTCTGCTGTCCTCCCCTGTTGCCCTGTCCACAGAGACTCTCCTTTGCTCCGGTATTTTAATGACTGCAAGGTGCACTGTTTCAGAAAGTAGTAAAGTATCAGAAGAAATAAGAGGAGATTAAGGTTACTATTTGCTCTGAGCAACTTTCAGAACTAGCCTTGCATGGTTTTATGTAATCAGCAGCAATGACGCAAAAGAACAGTGCACTCCTGCGTTACTTATGCTTAAACAGCAACCACACAAAGTGATTTACAGTTAAAAAAAAATCCAAATATTTCTTGCTATTTTGGATAGTCTTAGAAGTACTCAACACATCTATGTCAGCATCCTCTTCCTGAAATACAAAATCATTGGATATACTGTGCCTTTCTTATTTTAAGCTTTTCTGAACGTACTTATTAACTCCCCTAAAAGCCAAATTTTTTTTCTGAATTCAAGGCAGCTGCTCTTTCCAAGTTGAAATGGAAGTTTTTTAGCCCCTTGGAAAAAATGAAATGTAAATCTGTTTTATCTACTACACAGAGCCAAACTGAATGATTACCTATTGCCTAAGACACACGAGTAAAATTTTTTCCTGAAACTTTTAATAATTCTACTGAGGCTTAGTTTTAAAATATTTTCAAATCAGTTTTTTAAAAGGGAATTTAAAAGGTTAATGTCAATCCATTGTTTTAAATAGTTTTTACACAACTTAAGAATGCAAGACATTCAGCGTTGCCCAGAAATTTAATTATCATCCACATCAAAGTATCCAAATTACAGAAGCACCATAAAACCCACTGTGCTGCCCAAACCATGCTAGATGAAGTTTGTTATGCATTTTAGGAAAATTTAATTCTCATCTAGTTTATATTGTACTATAGTTTGACTCCCTTCCCTGCCCACAATTTAGCTTGCACAGAAATTCTTCTTTATAACAGTACAGCTGTAAAATCCCAATCAGACTGAATAAATCTCCATGTGGTATTTAGCACCTTCAAGATATTGAAATAATTCCTTAAAATACTCCTCAGCGTCCTATGGTATTTCATCCAGTTTCATCATTTGTACAAAGTAGCTTGCAGTGATTTGTTATATGATATTCTGAAATACTCTACAGCTGTAGCCTGCAGGACTAAAAGCTCTCTACTTTTTTCAGTTGGTTATTAGGATCTCAGGAATTCTTTAAAAACCTTAGTAGAAGATCCACTTATAAGGCCATCAGGTTCTGGCCAAATCAGCTTCTTCAAATCAAAGAGGGAAGCAGTCAGACAACAAAATGTTAAAGATGAATGTGTACAAAATTAATTTTATTGCTTCTCTTTAGGTATCTGTAGCTCTTGGAATACATTAAGGAGATAGGTACCATGTAGAGAGTTTAATGTCCTAGGGATTATGTGCAAATTTACTTAATTTCATTAAAAGGAATGTCTGTTATACTTCCCAACACCACCACTTTCTTCAGTAAGTGCAACCAATGACTTGTATTTGCTTTAGCATTCGATGCAAATTCAATGCATATGTTCAACTGCCTCCATTTAAAAAAAAGATTAGCCTAACAGCAGCTCAGTGTGAAATATCAACAATAATGGATTCAGTAACAATCTTCATTAGAAAAGTACTTTTCATGTCCTTGTACACAGCAAAAGGAGTTGTTTCTGCTCCACCCTATTCAATTATCCTTTCTATTGCTGCCTGTGCAAACAAAAGCCTGAAATTCCTTTCAGGATTCATCAGGAATGGAGAGTGTTCTGTATTGCTATTACCAGGCATCCCTGCATGCTGCTGCAAGCCACATCCAAAATACTATGCATCTTTTTCTTTAAATACAAACTGAAGGTGCTTGGCACCACCGGAAAAAAAAAAAAAAACAACCAAACCAACCAAACAAAAACACAACAGAAAAACCTCTGATACATCCTAAAGCCAGCTTTTTTAGGTTTCCGTTGGTTTTATCTACTTTTTTCTTTCTGTACTCTCAAGGTTTACAGTGAATGTGATTTGCAAGCCATAAGGGCATTGTGGTTTGTGTAGTAGACAAACCTGCTCAGGTTAGCAACTGCAGTTTAAAGCAGTACTACTGCCTGATCTCTGCACCCCTTCCCTGTGCTTGAAGATCACAGCCGACAGTAGTAGCAGAAGCAAATAGACCACAGCAAAGCTACCACAGTTCACAGCCCAAGACCGCAATTCAGAATTTTAGAAATTTTCCAAAATACCACCCAATTTAACTCATTCCTTGATGACAACGCAATCAGTGAGACCCTACACTACATGCTGTAATATTAAACAAGCTAAAAGGCCTATGATTTTTTTTTCCAAATTGGAAATAATACTCTCCATCATCTTGTTAAGTCAATTTAATGCTGATAGTTTTACAGTCTCACAAGAGTGATATGAACTAGTATTAATTTCTTCGAGGTAAATATTTATATCAGCTTCTACATGAATAAATCATTCTGTAACCATAGATAAAACTAATTTTTGATACTTTCATTAACACTACAAACAAGGAACAGAGGTGAATATGAGAGGAAAAGTGAATATTAGTGTATATTAGCCTTATACCTTAACCTGTACTTATACCTTAACCTTAAAATGGTAAGGATGGTGGAAAAAATATTAATGGCAAGATAGGGTCCTAGAATATCAGATATAACATGGATCTGTTGGAGAATGTCCAGAGAAGGGCCACAAAGATGACGAGAGGGCCTGGAACACCTCTCCTATGAAGACAGGCTGGGAGAATTGGGCTTGTTCAGCCTGGAGAAGAGAAGGCTCTCTTGGCCTCATTGCGGCCTACCAGTATCTGAAGGCGGCCTACGAGAAGGCTGGGAGGGACTTTTCACAAAGGCCTGTAGTGATAGGAAAAGGGGTAATGGGTTCAAACTGGAAGAGGGTAGATTTAGATTAGAAATTAGAAGAAAATTTACCCTGTGGGTGGTGAGACACTGGAACAGGTTGCCCAGGGGGGTTGTGCATGCTCCATCCCTGGAGGTCTTCAAGGCCAGGCTGGATGGGGCCTTGGGCAACCTGGTGTAGTGGGACGTGTCCCTGCCATGCCAGGGAACTAAATGATTTTTGTGGTCCCTTCCAACCCAAACCATTCTATGACATGATTCTATGATTCTATAGTAAGAAAAAAAACAAAAAACAAAAAACACACACCCACCACAACAAACACAACAGCAAAAAAACCCAACCTCAAGTTTATAAACTTTACCAACGGAATCCGAGGTAAAACAGAAAGGACAGAGTGTTGTTCCAGGTATTTTTAAGATCTTGTTCAAACATTCCTTCTTTCTTAGGATGCTATACTTGCATTGTCATGTGCTTATTCTAAAAGTAACCTATGTATGTACCTTAATGTATGTAAGCGTGGTTACGTTTTCCAGCTGTATGAGCCCTTTGTGGTTACCAAGCAAGTAATGAATTTTATTACTATAGTGGTAAAGCTTATGTAACAGTCTTACAAAAGATGGATGATCCCTTTTTTCCTCAAAGGGGAGTTCCACTGTTATAATAACGACAACTGGCAAAATAATCACGCCATCAAAAGCCTTAACTGACTTAGCTGGAACTCAAGATCTGTCAGTAACGCTGCTCGCAAAGGTTACTGAAAATGCTTATGACCCTGGCAAAAATGGCATTAGAAAAGGATGACTGTTTTTTAGATAGCTAATATAATTTCACAGAAAGTTAAGTGAAGTTGGGGGGGGGGGGGGGAAGTGA
>JAVSBS010023147.1:0-23579 GCA_033124195.1 Coracias cyanogaster
GGCCATTTCCCCTCGTCCTATCATTACTAATTTGAGAGAAGAGACCAACACCAGCCTCGCTACAACCTCCTTTTAGGGAGGAGTAAGAAGATAGCTCTTCACTCTTCTCACACTACACTGGAAGGAGACTACCACTGAAAAGTAACCAGATGACACATTCTTTTTGGGGCATGATGAGTCTCCTATCCCTACCATAGCAGCCTCTCTGCTCAGATCAGTCAAAACATTACTGACGCCAGTGAGGCTTCAGCACCATTTGTGGCCCTGAGGATGCAGAGGGATATCAGACCCTCAGCCTGAGCATCTCTCTGTTTCATGCTACCATAAGGACCTCAGCAGGATAGAGCTAGTTCCTGGAGCAGCATGTGTGCTCCCGTGCCCCATCCCTTGCTCCTGAGGTTGAGTGTCTCTGCAGAGAAGAGAAAGGAGAGGAGCACCCCAAGGTGTGTGAGAAAACTCACTACAATGGTAGCCAGGAGCTGAATGTCTGTCTTGTCCAAGGGGCAGATAGAGGCTTAGAAAATATTCAGTTTTCCTAAATTAGTTTTACTTTCTCCCACAGAAATGTGCCTCAAAGTTGAGTGCCTGTTTAGCATTTGCTTCCTTTTTCTAATGAAGTTCAGCAGCTGGGTTACCCCAGATAAGGGTGCCAAATCTTTAAAGATTTCCTTCTTCCCAGGTGATTGCTCAGTTGACAACCTGCCCCCTTAATTAAGCTGCCTTCAGGGACAGAGGAGAACTGGAGGCAACTGGATGCTTTAATGAGTTGATGTGTAGTGCAAGACATGGCTATAGCATGAGTCTACCCTAGCATGGCCCTGAGCCTGCCCAAACAGCTGTGTCTCTGCCACTCGGAGTGCCTGCGTTCTCCAGAACGAACTCCAATGTAGTTGTGTGGAGTGAGCAGCCAACACAGGGAGATCAAATTTACTTTCCACTACTTGGTGCACTGCCTTGCTGCAGGCCAGCTGGTTTACAACACTGAGGAGTGAATGCAGCTGGGCAGGTTCCCTCTAGTACAGCTTCTCCAGGCTTGGTCTTGTTCCTCTGTGTGAAATTACTCATTACTTGCAATGAGTCGCAAATCTCTCCTCTCAGCAGTTAATAGCAGCCAATGAGCCAACGTATTCAGTTTTCTGTGTGTTGATTTGGTATCAAACATCTACAAAAAGTGTGAAAAATCAGCAGGAATGCTAGTTCTTCATTGAGCTTGGTCTATAGTCAGACATAGACCTCAGTTTCTTCCCAGAGCTGGAGGTTAACTTCAGTTTGGTAAAAAGTTATCAGATCCCTGTTTCTGCTTCCATTATTTCCCAAAAGCAACTTAGCAGAACTGAGTTATCTTCCTTGTCTAAATTCTTTGGCTACTGATGATGCTTGGCTGCCTTCTCAGTATTTTCAAGGCCTTACGCTAAACTGAGAAAAGGAGAAAAGATTTCTCCTCTGGACCTTCATTTTGTGGGTTACACACTGACTGCTGTGGGCACAATGTCATCTGAAAATCCTATTTACTGCACAGTCAAGTGGATTTAAGCTAGGAAGACTGATTTCTTCTTGCTACCTACTAGAGCTCCACATGCCCCTCATGTGAAGGTCACATGCCCTGGGTCCTGAAGGACACTGTTGCAGATGTCTAAAGACTTAGAACCACCCCTTCCTTTCTTATACATTACCTTAGGCAAGTACTTCTTAAAAATAATCTCTCTTCAACTGTGTATGGGGTTCTCCAGTGATCCTAAATAAGTGATGTCTTTGCAGTGTGGTGGTTCCCGGGGACACACAATCTGTGATGTCTCTGGCCCTTCCTCAGATCTTCCATTCCTGCTCATCTGCTTCAGCCTTTCTTGCTCTGCCCAGCAGCAAGTCTTGGGAAAATAACTTGATTTTAACTGGAGATGAAATAGGAAGCATCAAAATACCAATCATAAGAATTCAAGGGAGTAAAGTTTTTGCATCTGAATACTCATGAAGTAGAAATGCAAAAGTCATTTTCTGCTTGGAGTGAAGATTAGGAGAAATTTCTTTGTGCTTACTAGAGAAAAGCATCTTCTACCAGTTTCACATCTTTGATAAGGGTAGGTTTCTCAAATTATGCAATAAAGATAGAATTCCACCAAGTATCCGATAATGATCCAAACTGCTATAGTGAAATATGAGCCACTTGCTCATGACACTGAAATCTCACAAGGGAATTACAGACTTTAGCAGGGTTCATTTGAGGTATACTACTTAAGGTAATAGGGCTGGACAAGCTCATTAAGATTTATTTCCACACCATTTAAACATGGGTTCAAAAGTACAGCTGGAACTGTACTGGCTTTATCTTTGGCTTACAGAAGAGATTGGAGCAAGAAGTAAACAGAAAACATGATCAATTGCACAATTGGCTGGGCCAGGAGACTGCAGTATATAATGAATATAGACTTGTGCCCAGCAGGCTTGGAGGATGAGGGTGAGGAAATCAGAACAAACTTTCATCCTTATTTGCATAGGCTTGCTTTTTTTTTCCCCCACTGAATTTAAGAGATATTGCATCATTCTGGGAGGGAGGGAGTAACACAAAATTGTCTCTGCTCTTCCCTGGTCGTGGCTCATCATGCTCACTGGACTTGTTCCAGACCTGAATTTATCCATACTCAATTGGGAAGTGCATGGTTTAGGAAAAAATACATTTTCAAACATTTCGGCTTGTGTTGCAGATTCCCTAAGTACTCTGAGATGTTTTCGAAGCTTCCAGTTTGTCCTCCTCCAGATAATGTATGTGGCAAAAATAATCCTTCTATCACACTCTAAGTGCTTTTTCTTGCTTCTGTTGAAGTCATCCAGATTGTGTGTTATTTGGAAGCATTTATTTTCCTTGCTTCTTCAGTACAAATGAAGCAGAGGATCCTTCTACCTGGGAGAGAAGAATTTGCTGGATAGTAAATGCAGATGCCCATTAAATTTGCTGCAGTGTCTTTCTGCTAAGTGGAAATAGATACACTCAAATGCTTCAAATGCTAGAGAGAGGCTGCACCTATCAGAAGAGACTCGTGGTGCTCATGGCCTGAAGCCCAAGGGGTTTTGGGATCAGACACCCTGTAATGCACAGTCCAAGCTCAGGCTGCCAGCATGGTCCAGCTCCTCTTACAGCAGGAAGGGCCATCCTAGGGCTCACCCTCACAGGAGGGTGGACTACAGGGCTACAGGGCCAGCACCAACGGGGACTTCAGCAGGCAGATGATGTAAACAGCAGAGGACATGACCTCAAGCACTTTCTTGGCATTGCTTCTACACAGCAACACACCCAAGCCCTTCAAGTTTATGAACAGATTTTCTTATTTGGGCAAGACCTGTTGCACTCTCACCCTTCTCAGATTTGGACCATCCTTTGTGGTTTACAAAGATCTAGGGTAAATATGCACATCCAGAGACCCCTGGAGATACCAAGGCAGGCAGATGCATCTGGGTACTCCACACACTTTCTGTGAGAGGCTCACCTGGGAAGTAGATGTAGCATTGTTATTCTCTAAGTATAATTTCCTTGGCACTTTAATGTATAAAAATGCACAATCAACACTGCCATTCATGACAAGACTAGGATCTGCATGTTTGGAAGAAAACTGAGGGATTGAATAGAAAGAAAAATGGAGTCGGCAGTTCTAAGGATCCATCACCATAGTATCAAACCACTATTTACAAAACTTCCTTGTGAAGAAGTTTCCACATGCTCTTTCCTTCAGTTTCAGTTAAACTCAACATAGTCACTGCTCTGGATTTAACCTCTGCTCTGAGAGGCCTGTAATCTAAACATAGAAACATTTAAGTCATGAGCTAAAACAAGAAAATGAAGCTGCACAGTGTGATACAGTGCCATGTGAGGACCCCCAGACTGGTCCTGGTGGAACTGCAATGGCCCTGTTACATAGAGCAGCACACAGGGAAAACCCTCCTGCAAGCCCCAGAGTTGCTGTCACAGAAGAAATCCTTGTTCAAGCCTCAGAGCTGCCATCCCTGGGGTGAAACCCTCATGCAAGCCCAAGAGCTGCCATGCTGGGGTGAAATCCTTGTTCAAGCCCCAGAGCTACTGACCCAGGAGCCCAAGGCTGGGCCAAAGCTAACAAGAACTGCCCAGCAGCCTGATGAGCCAGGGAGAAGTCTCTCTGCATCTCTGCGGCTGCATTTCCAGTGCTGCCTGGGGAACCCGTGCACTGTCTTCCCTTGTATGATGTAGGTGTGCTCTGGCCTGAAACCAGCAGAATAAAGCCCCATCTGTTTTCAATTGGCTGAGTTGTGTGAAACAGTTCAGACTCTGGCACAAAAGGGGAAAAATTAATTGGGTCTTCAAACTTCATTCTCTTTTAATATGGAATTATTAAGAACATTTATATTTTTAAACACAGTGTTTAACCTGACAGCATCCCATTAAAATGCTTTGTATAAGCTCATTAGAAGCTTCTGTGCTGTATCATATTTATTGCAATTAGCAAATATTAGTGGATCAGCTGAACTGCAATATATTTTTTCTGTCCTGCTCCTCTTTTGTTCCTCCATCTCCTACCTGTCATAACCTAAGCATAGCCTAGATTAGATCCTTTCACACATCAGCCTTTCTGTCTGACAAGTCCTAAAGAAGCAGGAATAAAAAAAAGAAAAGGAATAGAAAACTAACCCTTAGGAGCCTCTGAGAAATCAAAAGAGCCTCTTAGATTAAGTCTCTCACCAGTGTTGAGGTTAGCAGCAGTGCCAGTAGCATTAGTGGCACTTAGCCACTTAATTCCAATATGATTCAGAATCATTTGTAGCTATCAGCTTATTTAGAGTAAATCCTCTTCCTCCCAGGCCTTTTGTTTGCCATCTCTTGATAAGCTATGTTGCATATAAATGAATTCATCAGATACGTGAAGGAGGGATATATTTTCATTTGTACCAATATTTCATGCATGCAAATGCTACTATAGAAATGGTAGTAATGAATAGTATTAGTAGCTAATGAATCCAGTCCTTACTTTTGTTTTTTTGGGGTTTTTTTTGAGCCCTCATTCAGATATCAAATGGAAGGGAGGTTTCCCAAAATAAGGTCAGAGACCCATTTTTAGAGATAATTAGACCTTATTCCTGTCAGTGGCAAATGGTGGCCCAGACAGCCCATGTCCCAACCTGTATCTCATGGAATGGCTGGAATTTAGCCTCTGAGGTCTTTCATGGTTCATGAGTTAATCACAGGCTGCTAGGCCACTCAAACACACAGAGAGATCAGGTTCCTAGGAAGGAGCAAAGGTTTGGGTACCTGAGTCTCAAACCTTATCATGAGTGCTGGAGCTCCAATATAAGCGCCAGTTCAGACCTTCCAGTCCAACTTGCCACTTCTTTGTGTACCCACAAATGCCTGAGTCCTGCCATTGTTGAGCAGATAAGCACTAGTGCTTATCCTACAGATTCTTGAAAGGATTCAAATCCTCTAAGAGACATCAACCAAAATAACTGGGCTGGGATGCAGTGACCAGACAGCATAGAGAAGCATTTAGGAAGCACTGTAGAACTAAGTACTAGATCCTCCATGACAGACCTCGACCTTTTCCCTGGTGATACCGTGTGGCTGCACAGAGGAAGGACAGCTCGTCTTCTGCCAAACTCCAGCCCTACTTGGTTTGTCTGCAGTGCTGGATGCTAATTCTACTTCTGCCCTTCACGTTAGCCTGCGCTGCCTCTGTTTTATGATAGCTGGAAAAAAGTCTAACTTTTATGAGGTTGTGAGAATTATTTTTTCTTTTTCTGGAAAAAGAGGTGCCCATGAATCTCGCTTATTCACTTAACATTTATATAAAAATGCATGCAATCATTGCCTTCTTTATGTGCAAAGAATTTACAGCAGAAGTGCTAGATGTGGAGCAGCAATCAGACAAATGGTTTTTCATGTACTGTAAACATCAAAATAGTAACATGAGATTCAAAGATCAGAGTTTAGAGAGTTCACTTTGGGAACTTGGGCAATGAAGGTCCATTTTTAAAGGAGACCCATTCTGCAGCTATTAATAATCTAGATTTAATGGACACGATTCATGGACATTTTCTGGTTCTGTTTTATTGCTGTTGCTTGGGTTTCATTTCCCAGCTGATGCCCTTTCCTCCTACTGCCCTCCAGTGGGACAGCCTGCTACTCCAGCACTTGGAAATCAATCCCAGAGTGTGTCTTGCAGGAGATGTACTCCAAGTGCTTACCACTCAATAAGCACAAACCCCCTGAGGCCATTGAACAGTACTATGTGTCATTGCTACAAGCAAGAAATTATCAGTTGCAAGATGACTGGAGATAGTTTGCAGTCCCATCTGGAAATACTCACCCCGAGTCTGTCTCATTCTTCAATCAAATATTTTCATTGATTTCAGGGATCTCAGCTTGGACTTACTGTTAGGACTGAACTTAGGTTTCTAAAATCTCAAGATCTCATTTATTATTTTTGTTGGAAATTGTTTTATCCAAACATGCAGCAAGCGTCAAGTGTGTTTTGTCCTGTTTGTGTCTTGTGCCAATGTTATCTTTATGGCATGTACTGGTTGAGCTGAAAACAATCATTGATACATACTTCCATTACTTTCCAGGAATGGATTTAAGACACAGTCTAGAGATTAGTATCTTGGCTGATAGTGACGAGCATTAAGAGTGGGACTGAGATAGGGTCAAATTACATAAAAAGAGAAACACTAGCTGCAAAGCCCACTACTACGCAGATGAGAGCAGACTATCTCACAGATGAATTCATCAGTATTTCAAAGCTGGTCTGTTGGAGAGGAAGCCAGCTACAGCACTTACAAACTAAAGTCTGTATTCCAATTATGTTAGCTGTGATCTTGCACTAGCTGGTTCACAGAAAATGTGAAAAGGAGGATAAATACTGTCTATAACCCCTGTTGCCAAAGAAAATGTAAGTGGTATTTTCAGCTGCTTACTCATTCAGAGGGAGCCACAGCACATGAGTCTTGCTGTGCTTTTCGGCTGCTGGAAGCCAGCAGCTTTCCTCTTTGACTGTGGAACTGTGCATGTCTGACTCTTGAGGGAAAACAGGGGTAAATCACAAATTTGCTGATGTTGCCTTGCTAAGGTGATGTGTATAGTCTAAGTATGTGCAGTATGGACAATGAATGTGCTGTTGGAAGGGAAAGTGTTTGGGGAAATTTTTACAAATGGGAACACAAATATGCTGGTATCTATTTTGTGCTCCAATGAGGACATGTAGTATAATGTTCAGACTGCTGAAAGAAATTGCTGCCTTCACCAGTGGTAATGATGGTTCCTAACAAAGACAGATTGTATCTACAGAGAAAAGTTAAAAAGGTGACTGCCAAATAGTATCAGTGAATGTATCAAGGAAACACTAATGACATTAAAATCTGGTTACATGGCTTTTCTAAACTGAGGAGTCTAATTAGTCAGTAACTAAGTATCACCACCCAAAGGATTTATTTATTATTCCCCAGTCATCCTACTGCAACTTAAATACCTCACAAAATGACCCTTAGCAGCAAAAATTAAAAGCAGCTCTGTTTCATTAGTTACCAGTAAGTCCCCACATAAAAAGTTAAAATATGTCAAATATGAGATCCTATAAGAAGAAAAAAGGAAAGAAAGAAAGGAAAAAAAGAAGGAAATAACTATTAATCACATCATCCTAAATTTGGTGTTCATGGGCACACTGAGCAGCAAGTGATGGTTTCAGTCCCGCAGAAGTCCTGACTCAGCCATATGCAGCTGAAGGGATGGTCTTGAGGAAAAGCAGGTTTTGGCTCCTCTGTGTTTGGGGCTCACACCAGTAACATCAATACACATTTGTTGCCCTGCCCTCTTGGCTAAACCACCTCTAATTTTTCTGCCCTTCACATTGGAGCAGACATAAAGAAGCCCGTAGTGAAACAGAAGCAGCATCTTGTTCCCTCATTCTTCCTAGTGATGGGTAGAGCTTGCTTATAGAAAGGCATAGGACAGTTCCAGAAATGTAGTGATAGTGTAACAGGTAATAAAGAATCCAACAGCTCCAAACAGAGCCCATTTCAGGTTCAAAATGCCTAACAATAAGCTCAGCTATACATTCATAAACAGTCATTTGCACTACAAGGATGTCACCAAAGGGCCCAATTTCATTTTCTCAGAATCCATGGCAATTTACAGGACTGTGATTTAAATCCTGGTCATCACCCTGAGTGTGTATGTTTGGGGGATGGGGAGTTAAATCATACAGAGCTTTCTTTCTCTCACAAAGCATTCTTTAGCTATATCTCTAGAAGTCATTCAGTGCAATCATTTATTACTTGCATAAATCAGAGCAAAGCAACTAGGTTTGCCACTGAAGTTTAACAGCATATTCCTGTTTCTGTTATTGTTCTAACATATTTAACCTGAGAAAGGGATAATTCCTTGGTTTTGTTTGTTATGTTTTTCTCTCTGGTTTTGGTTTTTTGTAATGCCGCATGCTCCCAGGGAAATAATAGACAGTGATTTATTTATGGAATTCCTAGAGTGGGAGGAAGTCATGCTCGGGTCTTGCTGCCATGGAGGGAGATAAATAGACTGTCCTAATATATTTAACTAAAGAAGATATAATCCATAGGAAAACAGACTGAGCAAGGCTGGAGAGATGTATAGAAGCCGGCATGGGAGATACTGAGCCAGAGAACAGACTGTTTAGATGGAGACACTTATGGGTATGCCCCATCAACAAATGAATCATCAGGGGCATAACTGGCTATTTTTAGCAGCAGTGCCTGCATTTCTTTTGCCTTTTAACCCCAGAAGACTGTGAAGGAGCTACTAAAAATCCATACAGAGCAATGCTGGGTTTCCTTGCATGGCTGGGCAGGGCTCAGAGTGCCCTTGGCTTAGCTGTGCAGCAGGACCCACAGACATGTATATATGTGTGTGTGTCAATACAGAATTAGTTCTTCCTCCCAGAATACGTTCTCACATGGTGGTTAGAATGCGCTGACACCTCTTGCTCACATACTTCCCCTCAGTTCCTCTGTGGGGATCAGGGAGATTGCATCTTCTGATATTCTAATCCTTGCTCAGGGCAAAATCCTTTGACTTCAGCTCTGGGGATCATGATTTAATCCAATAATTTAGCCCAATAATGGAAACCAGTGAGTAACACAATATTAGTTTTTATCACTACATTCACTATTTGGAAGTAACGGGCTGCAAACTTCTTATGATTTGTGGCAGGGCTTTCCATTAAAGCATCTATAAAAAAGTGAAGATGGCTCCTTTGACAGCACTTAACAATTTTCTCTATTACCTTGATGACTATTCACTTTGAATGGAAAGTGCTTTTCCGCACCATTGAAGCATAGCTAGTATATAACCTCTGAGCACTCAGAAACACAGAGATGCCACAAGAAGGAATGCTTAAGAGAGCACATCCGCTCTTTGTCACGCACTGCCCAGCTCCAGAGCCCGCAGAGCTCGCTGCCTGCAGTGCTGCGCTATCACGCACAGATCGGGAAAAAATGTGCCCTGTGGCACCAAGAGCTGAACAGAGCTATTTCATCTGCCTTCCAGTTTTGCACGATTGCCAACTGGATTTTACATGCAATTCCTTGTATGAAATTGGTGGTAAAATCTACGCATGTCTAAGCTTGTTTTATGAGCTTTTATTGGACAGCAGAAGCAGTGTGTACTGGTCTGGCAGTGGAGGATACAGAGGCTGTAAACTGAGAGGCTGATGTTCAAATCCAGCAGATCAGCGTAAAGCCCTCAGGATATTATTCTTGCTGAAATTACATGTAATAGCTATGAGGAAAAGAAAGAGTAAGAGACTGTCATGTAGTGAATAGAAATGTTTCTCTTCAGTTGTTTGTGTGAATACTGCAGATAAGGATAAATAGTTGCTGCTGTAAAGATTTCAGTGGCAAATTGATCCCCATTTGTGTCTCTAGCTGCTTCTAACTTTTCCTTGTGGGAGACAGTGGTGGGTCACCAGTGTGGTCATCTTAAGCTTAGTACAAAAAAAAGATCCTGATTTAAGAGTTGCTTTGTGTGATGTTTGCTTATATTCATAAGTGTTTCTCACACAAACAGCCCCAGTGATGTTGATGCTAATAGGTAGATGGTAGAGACGATTTCACTGTGACTGTTAGAGACTGGAGACAAGGAACAAAAGCTCCTTTCTGAGAGCTGCCCATCCATCTTGAATGTTGTGACTCACTTCACCTCATGTGGGACCAACTGCTTAGAAAAACCAACACTGCCATCTTTTTACCACGTTTACAAGATCTGAGTCTTGGCATACACAAAGCATTACTCATTTCAGCTGATTCCACTAATGCTGAAGAAACAAGCTTGCACTTACTCTGTACGAGCTGTAGAAAAGTCTTCTCTAGGAGAGGATTATGGCTACAGTTCAGATGCTCAACATTTCCTAGTACAAATATTTCACAATAAAACAATAGTATCATTAAAAACTTGCAGTGCATCAGCATCTGCTTTATTTCTTCTGTGAGAGTCTCCCTAAATTTTTTTTTTAGTAAGGATATGAAGAAAATAAAAACTAATTGTTGCTGTTCTTAATTTTTACAAAACCAGTTAGTTGGCAAATGGAAAAAAAAATCTCAGGCTCAATTGTACAACATAATCAAACTATCAATGAAAAAGGGCAATGCAATGCCATGTCAATGCAAGTAGTAAGATGAGCAGATTTCTGGTCACCCAGCATGTGCCTATCTGAGCATGCTGCTATGTAAACACAAACTCAAACTAGCATAAATTATATGAACTATGTTATCTTGCATAAAAAAATTTCCCAGTTCTGTGTGCTTCCATATATATCTAACATTTCTGAGTATATAATGTGTGCTGCTCACAGTTGAAGCATGTGTATCAGCCCTTCTCCTGCTTAAATCAGAGATGTAGTTGGATATTTCAGTTGATAGAAAAAGTACTTCTCCAGGTGGTGTTAGGTTTGAAAAACAAGCAATTTGACAAGTCCTCACAAAGCATTCAACATGAGCCTTCCAAACAACAAATTCTTTTATTGCAGGACAAGTACTCTCCCTTTCCAGTGACCTTGCCATCCTAAGCAGGTTCTTATGACATCACCTTAATGCTGTGGCTTAAATACAGCTTAATTAATCTAGTGTCTATGCATTGCTGTCTGCTGCCATTGTAACCTTTGCATAAATAAAAAGAGGATACGGCACTCAGCTGCCTCTCATGCAGAGCCCTCTGAGTCCTGGACATAGCCCACCAGCTGCTCCAGGGCCACCGCTGAGAAACATGAAGTCCATCCCTGAGGAACCAGCCCAGGCAGACCACAGTGGAGCACCAGAGTTCTGTGCAGGTCACTTGTTTCTTCCATTACTTAATTCCACATTGCTGTTGACATGAGGATTACCTTGTATTTTTTAACAGCTGGGATTTTAACTCCATCTGCAAAGTAATTAATTTTCCTTAAGTGTGATGGTGGCTCAGTGTTAGGAAGCAAGTAGACAAGGCTACTGCAATGATGTTTTCTGTGGTCTGGATATGATATTGTAAGATAGTATCTCTTTCTCTATGATCTGATTTTAAATACCTAAATATATTTCTGTATTATCTGATTTTAAATACCATACTACAGCAAGAAAAATCATTTTGACTCAGTGCTGAGTTCCAAAGACATCATAGCTTTGTTTCTTTTTAAGCACTGCCTGTTCATGGTGTTTTTGTATGAGTTTAGAACAGAAAATCGCTTTCTTTTTCCTTCAGTATAGTCTGGAAAGTAGACAGGTGGCAGTAAAAAAAGACTACAAATCTAAAGCAAGCTATAATGCCATTAATGGTTTAAGTTACTTTAATAAGAACGGATTTGTTGCTTACTAGCTTGAGATTATACATAACCGTACTTTCAGTCAGTAATGAAAAAAACAAGATAAGCAATCCAAATACCTGATCTGAAATACATTTCATTTTCCTAAGTAGGAGAATTGTAGATCTTTTTATGTTACTCATTAACTAACAAAAGCAATCCCCACTCTGAGATCTAGCCAAGAAAATCCAGGATTGGAGTTCATGCAAAGACCAATCCATGTAGATTAAATAGCTGATTCTCTTTCTCCTTGCGTTGTACAGCTTGGCAGCATACCCTAAAAGTAAAACCAGATTTAAAAGAGAAGGATGTGTTGCATTTCCACCCAGCCACAGAAATACCAGCTCTCCTGTACCAGGGCACAGGGGCCACTGTTTGCACATGGCAGTGACTTTGTGGTCTGCAGGTGTAAGCTAGGAGGTGCTGCTAGAGGTTGCCAATGCCCTCAGCAGTCCTTCACTTCACAGCGCTAGATCCCACAAAGCTGCTCAAGTCCAGCAATTGGCATCACAGCAGCAAAGGGTATTACCTGAATCAGACATGTATCAAACCTGGGCTCTGCACAGTGAGAACGGGTTCAAAAACTCTTTTGAGAGCCCCACCACTGTTTTACATAGTATGTGACTCATTAACCGTGGGCAGCTGGGACAGCCCAAGGTAGAAAGATGTTTTTGGAGCTGGCTGCTTTCAGGGACAGCTTGACAAAAATGTTACGCTTGCTTTTGTGGAAGAGGCTCGCGCACACTGAAGATAGAGGAGATCCGTTAAGGAACGAAGGCACTTCATTCCAGCACAAGCCAAGCTTAGGGTTCTGTCAGACATCCAGGAACTATTGAAAGACAGAAGTACAGTGAGATCTCTGAAGCTATGTGCAACTATCCAGCTGGGAGGGTGAATATCAGGGTTTGAGGCAGAGCTAGTATTTTTGCTTTCTAACAAAAATCTTTAAGAATATTTTGGGTCATATATTGCCTGCAGACTATAATAGATTGCCCAGCATGTGTGGGAAGGGAACCACCAGTGTGGCGGGGGAGGTGGGGATGGTGGCTTTCGATGGGTACCATGAAGCTGTGTAGGGAACTGACCTGCTGGGTCACCTTCTGCCTGTGTTCTGATATTGATGCTGAGCCATGTGTGCACCCAGGCACTTCTCTGGCTTTTATTGCATACTGATCTCCTGGCCATGCCATCCTCAAGATGTTTTTCCACCTCCTTTAATCAGATTAACCAGCTGCTCATGCTCTCAGGACACTGACTCTTTGGGATGTACTTCAGACCTTGGCCTATTTCTCCTTCATATTTACCCTCTCAACAGCTGTGTGCTTGAAGCAAGGAGATTATGTCCAGCTTGACTTGCTGGAGAACCTGTACTCTGTTTTCTGTGAGAGGGGCCCTTTTAGTCCTCTTGAACATGCTGTGTTGCCCCTGTGCTCCCTCCAAAATAGGGCTCAAGGTGGTACTTTCCATAGGGAGATGGCAGTGACAGACGTGTACAATCTGCTTCATAATTGTGTTGTCTTCCAAAACTTTAGAAGGGATGCTTGCTGGTGGAAATGAGATTTTTATGACCCTCATGGTGACACTGGGCACCATGGCACAGTAGCAACGGATTGAGCCGGTACCTCTGAAGAGGGCAAGCTGCTACCACAGCTGAAGCTCCTGTTTCTTAGCAAGGACCTGGTGAGGAGCTAATTTGCTGCTAATTTGCTGTAAATAGGAAGTAAAATGGGTATGTGAAAATGACCACAAAAATTTCACATACTTACATGGAGTCTGCTCTCTTACTCTGATTTTAAGATGACATATTTCCAGTGATGTAAGCCAACTTTTTCATTCATTCACAATCCATATATAGCACTAAATATGTACACAAGTCAGTGAATAAATGTTTCCATTATTGTGTTTGCAGCCTGGAAAAAAGAACACAGTAAACTGAATAGCATCAAATATATCCAAAACAGAACATAAAAGGCATTTCCATAAATACCTGCATTTCAGGATGTCTGTTACTCTCCTATTAGAACAGAACCGGAGCTAATGGCCAGTGAAATCAGCAGTCACCATACCAATCAGATGACCAACAAACAGCTAGTACAGTGTTTACAGGACAAAGCCTGGGCTCTGCTGTGCTCTGCAGCCCCTAGAAGCAGTTGCCATCACTACTTTTCTTACTGTTATTCTCCAAGATCTTCCAGATTTACTGCAACCGGACTTGTGAAGCAGTTATTACTATGAATATGCATATATCTTCCCTCAAAAATTATTTCTGATGCACATTTTAAGTAGGGCAACAAAGATGTATCAGTTAGGCTGTAATTGTTCGTGTGGAGTTATTTTTTATGAAGTAACTTGGATTTGAATATCAGGTACTTTTGCTGTGGTATTCACTACAGCACTACAGTATTGATTTTGTCCCCCTGCATGCTAAATATCATTTTTAATATAGGATTATTTGCATGGAGCTAATAAAAGTGATGCTGTGTTGGTTACTATATAGTTTCTACAACAAACATTAGCTGCAGAATATGAAATAAGGTACCTCTACTCAGCTCCTGTCCTGGTCATACCAAAGCTGAAAACATGAACTGGTTTACATTTGCTGCACTTATTTTCAATAGCTTTTGCACAGTTTTACATTTACTGTCTGGTTTTACATAGCCTTGCACTTGCAGTACTGTGCTGCAGATATATTTGCACATTAGAAAGGCTGGATAAATGGTGACATAGTCACTCCACACGCGCCCTAACCACTAATGATGAAGCTGGTCTATTTTTTAAAAGTAGAACTAGAATCAGGCTAGCTAGTCTACTGAAATACAATTATCTATAATCAGAATTTTCTTTTTGTCTAAAAATTATAATGTTCAATATAATAGCTGCCTATAAAAAAAAGTATATTTGTATCCTCTAATAATCCCCAAATATGGTTGTCAGAAGCACAGTGAGATAGAAACATTTTCATTTTACAGTCTGAGAGGCCTTCTGGAAATACAATCTTGTGTTGGAGCATTTCTTCAGAACATTTCTTTGGATCCAGCTGTCAAAAGAAGACATTAAAATGGACATTCTTTTATCTCTTTATATATTATAGGCTTAATCTGGCAGTTTTTTCCTAAATCCATTTCCTGTTGTTTTCATTGCCCTCCTGAAACATAGATGATACCCTGTAGGAACACTCCCTGGTACATTTAATTACTCCTTGCTTGTGAGCATCAGTATTTAGAAGTACTGACTCCTAAGTGTATTTATGCGATATACTAATGTCACTCTGCCAAAACTCAAGTTTCTTTCATATTCTGATTAGGTGCTTGCTCCACATCTTGTTTTAGCATCCTTTGTCCATAGATGCATGTAGCTGTGTCATTACATTCCTGAAAAGTGCTCATTTGACTGGGATGGAAAAGACGCTGGAAAGCCCTGCCCTGCAAAGCCTTTCTTCTCTCCCACAGTACAAGGGACCATCATGACGTCCTCCCTCCTGAATGGAGCCATACCATCAGCCTGAGCATGTAACCTCATTTGAACTCCTCCATTATATAAAATGAAGAGAGAGATTTTAATTTATCCAAGAACATCCATGAAAGGGGTTTTAAGTAATTTCACCAATTATGAAATACATTCTCAGCCATGAAACTCTTATTCAGGCAGAACTATTGAAGGGAAGATCTCTATTACAGCTAGAATATTTTTTCTCCTAATAACAATGAAAAACCTGCTACATATTATTACATTTTGAATAAGGGCTTCTATGCAGTAGGGTTTTAATGATCTCACTGTTGCCAAGTTTTGCTTCAAAATCCCAGTGGAACATTTTTACCAGGCCTATTAGGTAATGCACACAACTTTTGGGCATGAATTCACTGTCTCCTATTCAATGTCCTCATGCTAGACTTTGCCAGTGACACAGATGTTCTTTTTCCATAAATTCCATCAGCCATGCTCTGGAAGCCATAGTTTTTGTTGTTCTGTTCATCTCTGCTTTGTATGCATTTGTTATAGCTGGTCATTACCCTTTAACAAAAAACTTTCTGTCTAATCTAGCTTCTCTTTAAAATAAAACTTCTGAGGAAAAGAGAAGAAAGACAATTTTCTGCTGTGGGCCAGTTTTGACTCTTTTGTAAGCATCAGGAACATCTTCAGTGTTTAACACAGGAAATTTTGTATTGTCCTAACCGATGAATAAGGAAATATTTTTTTCCAAATCTCAGAACATGTCAGTTATAGTGATTTCACAATACTTCCTTCTTCTAGACTTATTTCTAATGGGATAGTTCACATTTTGTCAGGCCAAAAGTGGAAGTTTTAAATTTTACTAATCATTCAAGTGCTACTTTCCATAGGGCATTAACCACTTAACATTTTCAAAAGATTTTAACATCTCAGGGCTTTAATAAATACATTTGACTCCAAATCAGTTTCATGGAAGTCTTGCCCTAAGAAAAGACATATCCGAATCAGTAACTGAAATCTGGCCTGTCTCCCCAGTCGTCAAATAAATGACATGTAGAGTGTCTCAGTTGGGATGGGAGCTTGAGGGAACATCAGGGCTGCTGTCACTATTTCTATGAATCCTCTGCCAAGGAATGGCCAGTTCATCTGCTTTAGTGGATCCTTTGGTCACTCTTGTTCTCTTGCCTTTATTTTAGTATTGCTTAAGAAACAGTCAAGTAACAAACAGAAGATTAATGACATCGTCTAATTGGTTTTGCTATCCTTGGAGATGATGGGCCAAATTAATCCCTGTTAGAGCTCCATTAATCTTTATGGATTTACACCCAAGATTAATTTGTCCCCATGATACTAATCACTTACTGTGTGGTCTGTGGAAAATCACTTAAATTTGTGTGTAGGTTTTCCATCTCAGCTGGAAAACAGGGGCAATAACTCTGAGTTCAGTGAAGACAAATGCTCCAAACACTCCTAGGATTGGCTAAGATGGAAGATACTTTTAAATAAAATGCACATTTTATTTTTGAATGTTAGTTTCAGTTTGCACTTTTTCTTGATTCTTAGTGAAGCTTAGATAGGAACATTTCCCTATGGGGGTATGGATGTGCCTGGTATTTATACTGAGTAAAGTCTTTTATACTTATATATATATTTATACTGCTGAGCTTGGTGGGAATTTATGTGCTGATTATCCCAGTCCTAGAGTGTCACACCTCAGATTTAGAGAAGTCACACGTGCACACCCAGAGGCAGAATCTGGCCTTTCTCTTTTCTGCTTCATTTAGGCCAATTTCTACAGCTGTTCCCCAGTGACAATCTCATTGAAGATAGCAGGAATTTTGCTTAAGTAAGGATTACAGGATTAATCCCTCTATCTCCACTCATGTTTATTTTGGCAGTCATTTAGATCAGAGATCTCCAGAGCTCCCTAGCTCAGGTTCTTTCCATTCCGCTCAGAGATACACATCTAAATGCACCTCTCATGGATTAAAGGGGCAATTGCAATTACCAAGAGGATTCTATATTTGCAGAAAAATGTTCTAGTAATGCCACCAATTAGATAAAACTGAGACTTCACACAGATAAGAGAAAAGAATCTGCTGATAAGGATTGCAGCAATTTATTTTAGCTGGGACCTATGATAGAGGTGAATAACAAGCAATCCATCAGTAAGATGACAGAAAGTACACTTGAGTTTTACAACCTGCTCCCTTTTAATAACCCCAGGCATTATTACTCAACCAGAAAATATATATGTTGAAATCTGTTATTCTCTGTTTATGCATATTTAATGTATTCAATTGCCTCTATTAGCAAATACATGTATAAAGAAGAAGTTAAAGGGTCAGTTGTTGCGGTCTTTCCTAGTAGGAAACTATGCAGTAAGATTTAATGATTTTTGCAAAAAAAAAGAAGGTGCAGCATGTTCAGTAAAGAAATAATTACAAGGTTTTTGACATTTATTTAATACAACACCTTTGAGTGACTTGCAAATTGCTATGTAAGTGCAAGTATTTTGCAGCGGTAAATTTTATTTTGCAGCCAGTGTTAGTTATTTCTTCTTAATTCTAGATATATAAAATGGTTTTACCTGTTTACTGGAATTCCAGTGGACATGCTAAATATACACTGAAATCATTGTCAATTATTTATTTGAGTTGGCGAAGAAAAATATTTTTAAAGTTTAATGAAGCCAGCAGTGATACACAGTTTCATGTTGCTGAGCAACAATACCGGTGGCCAGAAATTTTAAGGTAAAAGAATACAGTATAATCATGTTGATGCCTCAGGGCTCTGCTGTACCTCCTACAGTAAAACTCAGGGGAGCAGGATCAAAGGGCGCAGCAGACTGCTTCAGCTCACTGAATTTCTTATGAAGAAGCAGTGGCTTGCAGGTCAGGAGGAGAAGCCTGGGGGCAGCCCCAAAACTCCACAAGTCCCAGAAGCCCCGGAGGAAGGAAGCTCTCACCTCCTTCAGGGCAGAAACGATTGAAGGATTTGAGTAAATTGAAGGGGAAGCTTGAGAGGGATGCAGGAAAAAATTGAATGTTATAGAGAGAGTAGTTAATCTGACACTTCTTAGAGTTCAAGGATAAAGAGACATTAAGCGAAGTAAAAGGCAGAACATAAATTTGATTAAAGAAAGGCTTTTGCGCAATGCATAATTGATCTGTGGGACTAACTACATCAGAGTGCTACCGAGGCCAAAAGCATAAAGCATTTGGAGAATAGCTAGCTAGCACTAATACAGGCTATACAATCATCATCAGCTGCATGAGGTACAATATATTTTTAAACAAGGAATATTTATATATGTGCATGTATACCCGTCTATCTATAAATATCTATCTTCATGCTTCCTGGGACTAAATAACTAAATATCAAAACTGGGGAGAAAATTCTCCTGAGGACAAGCTGTTTTATAAATGCCTGTTGCATGGCAAGCTGAAGTCCATCTGGTAATGGGCCAGCCAGAGCAGGGGTCTGGGTTAGCCTGGTATTTTTTGTTAATCTGATGTTCTGTAGGGATTTGTCCCTGAGGGGTGGCTCTTGCCTTGAGATGCTTTCTTTGTATTTAGGACAAATCCCAAGTAAGTGGGACCAGGGTCAGTGAGACAAGAAACTTCATACAGGGGCTCCCACAAGCCTTTGTGGCTTCACAAGTGAAAGGAGAAGCCTTCCCACATGGAAAGGCCTCAGAAGTAGCACCTTGTCTTGACTGAGGCTGTCCAAACATGTCTGTTACGATAAATGCAGTTCTAGCTGCAGGGCAGTCCTGTGGGGAAAGGTGCAAGGCTGGAAGGAGCAGAGCAGAGTGCTGCTGTTTCCTACAACAGCAGCTTCTGTTTCCCTCTGATAATAGAGGAGCTGAAAATATACAATACTACAGCTCCTTATTTATTGACCACGTTCCTCAATAAACACATCAGTGCAAAGCAATACCAGATTATCATCCTTGATTTTTGTGTATTTTTGAAAAGTATTCTCTGTGCCTAGTGGGAATTTTGGTTTTGAATGTTCCTTTTTCTGTACTCTCTTAGTCATATTCCCATCATTCCTGTACCTCACAATATTTTCCCATTGCCATAGTGACTGCCTGTGAGGAAGGCACAGACAAGTAACTTCAGATTTTTACTGAACCCAAATTGCCTACCAGACTGGACATGTGCTTGAGTTTATTTTACATCAGTCAGGCGGTATGAACTAAATAATGCTTTTTCTTTATAAAAGAAGAGTTTATCTTACATCAGTCAGGTGGTATGAACTAAATAATGCTTTTTATTTATAAAATAATCATAGTTCCTTTCTGACACAAAGGGGATATTGTCACCTATCTGATCTAAAAGTCCTCCTACCAAATTATCCCAGTTGTTTTGATCCTAAATCTTCTGAGTAGGTCTGACTCTGTAAGTGGGCAGTGACTCCACACCTGAATTCTCACAGAGCTGCTAAATTAATTGAATTGCAATAGTAAAGTATATGTTACTCACTTGCATTCATGTGTGCCACACACCCGTCCTGTCCCCCCTGCCAGCCCCCTTCCCCCCCTCCTCCTTCTGCTGAGTTCCTTAAACTTAGAAAGGGTTTGGACCTCCCTCTGTTGGACACAGATCCAAATGTCACAGCTTACTCAAATGTCACACTATTACACCTAAGCAGAACGGCAAACCTGAGCTTTTTAAGTGTGAAGATACCATTTTAAACTTTGTGGTTTAGGTTCTGGAATATATAAAAGATTAATAGATTTTACGAATTTAAATGTGTATCTCAGATAATGTAAAAGTCAAATTGCTTTTGTAGAAACTACTTTTGTCAGCACTGTGAAGGGCAAGTCCAGAAAATAGATATCTGTCCTTCAAGGTTAATGGTAATTTTCAATGTCTGTTTAGGAGATTGTGCTGCTAAGAAATAAATCATTAGATTATCACTCTTTTATGGGGGAAAGAGAGGACAGTTTGTACAGAATGCCTTTACATGTAGCTGTCTGTAAAAGCAGTGAAAAAAGAGGCATAAATGCCTTCTATCTCTTACAAGGGACTAATGGAAACAGACCCAAATATTCAATTCTGTCCCTAGCAGCACTTTGTGATATGAAGACAAATACAGGATGAGCTCATTTTAAAATATTTTCAAATGTGCTAATTACAGATGCTCAAGAGCATCAAACCCACAAAGAGCTTTCTTTTCCATAGCCATACATGTTTGCCCACTAAACAGCAATTAGACACTTTTAAGTGAAAGCAAATATTGCAGTCAGTGTGAACAGCCTTTGTACTTCATCAGCTTGTCCATATGAGCATTATAGGAGGGGATCCAAAAGAAGGAACAGAGTAGGGAAATTTCTGCTTGTTTTGGAAGTGGACAGTGAGGACACCTCAGTCCTAATGCCTACTCAGGCTTTTGGCATTTCACTCTTGCAACTGTGATAGTGATTTTTTTGCCAAGTTTTGACTCTGCTTTGTACCTTCTCATAAGAGGGAAAGCAGCGTTAGCTCATTTTATAACGAGCACTAGCAGACTCTGATTGCTTTGTGTTGACCTGACCTGACACACACCAGTGACCGTGAGAGGAAAGGCTGATTCCCCGTCACTACCCCCCAGGACAGTAGCACAATACACATAAGTGCACAGAAAAGGGACTTGATTTTTTGGTATATCAACTTTATTTTCTAATATGACATTAACTAAACTCTTTTCTTCATCCCGCTCTTGGGGGTTGTAGAAATAAATTGCCAATGACTTAAATGGGGGCAAGATTTTATCCCCTCAGAACAGAAAAATGGAGCAATGCCCTAATTTATATTACTCCAGCTTGATAGCAACTGAGACAGATTTTGTTAGTAAAGTGGGATTATCCGTGGCACTCCAGCCAATTACTTGTCAACCTCATGTGAGAACAACAACAGCAAAACGCCCATGGATGTGGGCCTGCAGCTTCCATTCCCTAGAAGGCTTAATGGGCTAGACAATAATTCAGTGAGATAGATCTCAGGAAACCCAGGCTGGAAAAGACCTTGAGAGTTCATCTAGTCAATCCGACCCAAGGCAGGAGCATCTATATCACATCAAATGGGACATATATTTGTCTAAAATTATTATCGAGTTGTCCTATGGATACTCTGTAACTTCCCCAGGCACCTTATCCCAGAGCTTTATTGCCCTTGCAGTTAGAAAGATTTTTTACTCTAATGTCTAACCTGAATGAGAACCTTTCTTGATACAATTTAAACTGGACGTAATGCTCCAACTGAGGTGTTATCAATGCTGAACAGGGTGGAGGGATTTCTTCATACATATTCAGGATTATTTATCCATCACTGTTCGGTGCTTGCCTTTTCCACTCTGCAGAGCATAGCTGACTCAGTGTTTGGTTTGTGGTCTACCCTTGGTTGAGCTATTGCCTAACCAGCTATTACCTACCTTTCTGCAAATAATTCCTGTCTAAATGCAGTCCCTTGTACTGGTTCTTAGTACATTTTATCTTGCTATTACAGATAGTTCCTATGAGCTGCCAAGATCTTTTTTTTAAATTTCAGCCTGGCTATTGACTAGCATAGTTACAGAACTCCCAAGCTGTGGCCTGCACATATACTACGTATGTTCTCTGCTCCCTTTTTCGGTCTCAACTGAAAATGTGGACTATAATGGGACTAAGGACAAAACCGTACAGAATTGTATTTCAAATGCCCTTCTGGTTTGTGTCACTTCTAAGGTATAATTACCTGAACAGTCTTACACCTGTTAGAACAGGTGTAGCAGGGTCAGTAAGGCTATGTTTCCTTATTTGTTTATGAGAGGTGTCATGAGCATGCAAAAAACCTTATTGAAGTTGAGTTACATGACACCAACTGCCTTTCCCCTCTCCACAGCACAATACAGTCATAGAAAGAACCAGACTAGTTTGAAAGACTTTGTTCTTACACCTAAAGCTGAATGCTACCTACTTCCCCTTTATCTTCTAGGCACTTATAAATAGTTTGTTTTAAAAATCCTAGATTTTAAGTCAGGAATTGAATTTAACTAGACTGATCAATAAACTCCTAGATCTTTGTTTCTTCATCCTTTTAAAGACAGGCACAATGCTTTCCCATTTCTGGTCCTCTGACACCCTATACATCTAGTCACTCAGAGACAGTAACTACCTGTCCTGTGATCAGTCTGCCCTTTAAGCATCATAGGATGAAGGTAACAAGTCTAGCTAATTGAAAAAAATTATCTGAATACAGTGCAGCCATGAGATGAATCAAACTGCAGAGCAAATTGATCCTAGTAACAATCATCTATTTGCTAGGTTAATTTTCAGCTGGACCCGTTCTACCATCCAGATCCCTGCATACCCTTACAAATTGCTGTGGCAGCGGGATGCAGGAGGACAGTGAGGAGTGGGAATGGCATGGAGTGAGAAGGGTGTGGCCACATTTTTCAGCAACAGCATCAGCTTCAAACGTTTATTGAAATACAGCTTTAATGAAGACATACAAAAAAGCCACTAATCACTTGTGCCTTCCCCGTGCCATCTGTTGGTAGTTGTCTTGCACCCCTAAGTAGTTGAGCAGCACTCTCCTGGCATTCTTTATGTGTATTTATAGAATGATGTATGGGGCTTACAGGAAAGATAGGGAGGGACTCTTTTTTCAGGGAGTGTAGTGATAGGACAAGGGGTAACAGTTTCAAACAGAAAGAGGGTAGATTTAGGTTCAGCAGGACTAAGGAGGTGATTGTGCCCCTGTACTCTGCGCTCGTGAGACTGTGCCTTGAGTACTGTGTCCAGTTTTGGGTGCCACAGTACAAGGACATTGAAGTGCTGGAGCAGGTCCAGAGAAGGGCAACAAAGCTGGTGAGGGGTCTGGAGAATATGTTGTATGAGGAGCACCTGAGGGAACTGGGATTGTTTCACTTGGAGGAGACCTCATTGCTCTCTTCAACTACATAAAAAAGAGGTTGTAGTGAGACTGGTGCTGGTCTCTTCTCCTGGGTAACTAATGAAAGGACAAGAGGTAATGGCCTTAAGTTGTGCCAGGGGAGGTTTAGTTTGGATATTAGGAAGAAATTCTTTACTGAAAGAGTGATTAGCCATTGGAACAGGCTGCCCGGGGAGGTGGTGGAGTCACCATCCCTGGAGGTGTTAAAAAAACAGGTAGATGTGGTGCTTTGAGACAAGGTCCAGGGGCTAGGGAGATGTTGGATGAAGGTTGGACTAGATGATCCTAGAGGTCTTTTCCAACCTAAATGATTCTATGGTTCTATCTGAATAAACCTGTGTGTTCCTGTTTAACCTGAGTAATGAGAGATTAACAATGGGGCATATCAAGG
>JAVSBS010023147.1:23679-35055 GCA_033124195.1 Coracias cyanogaster
TTCAAAAAAACGGGGAGATGTAGCACTTCAAGACATGGTCTTGGGCTTAGGGAGATGTTGGATGAAGATTGGACTAGATGATCCTAGAGGTCTTTTCCAGTCTAAATGATTCTATGATAGGTATTAGAGGTTAGATATCAAAAAGAAATTCTTTACCTTGAGAGTGGTGAGATGCTGGAACAGATTGCCTGGAGAAGTTGTGGATGCCCCCTCCCCGGAAGTGTTCAAGGCCAGGCTGGATGGGACTTTGAGCAACCTGGTCTAGTGGAAAGTGGCTCTGCACATGGCAGGGAGTTTGAACTAGATGATCTTTAAGGCCTCTCCCAACCCAAACCATTCTACAATTCTGTGACATCTTGTTACTACACTGTCTCTGCTTCTATGTTATTTTGTGGTTTTGTCTTTCTGATTTTACTTCAACATACTTTTGCCATTCATCTATAACTTACCTTGAATAGTTTAATCTCTCTCCACATACTTTCTTCTGGTCAAGTCAGAAAGAGGCTTGTGATGAAGCCAGTGACTTTATTACTACCTGTCCTCTCCTTCGGTTACACTGGGATAACTTGATTTTCTGGGCTCCAAGGGAAAACATACAGGGATGGAAAAACCCTGTTTTTCAGCCTTCATATGCTGTATTTCCTAATTTCACATGGAAGGAAATGGTGAATGATTGACAGAGCAAACACTTTTCATCAGATGAATGGGAAAAGTACAAAACACTAAATCATATCAAGACTCTCCCCTAACTGTGTTGCTTGAATATGATGTAACTCCAAGCAGGATATAGCCCATGGCAGATATGAGCAAGAGAGAAAAGGGCATTTTGTCTGGAGCTCTCTAGCAGTTCTGATCTGCTTGGCAGAGCTGAACATAAACAGATATTTTGCTCTGCTTCTAGTCTCTAACTGCATTATTTTCTACCAGTTCACATGTACAACAGCTGAAAATCCTGAGTCACATGTATTCTTTTCCAGCATAAAGTATTATTTACTCCTTATGCTTGGATGGTCACCAAATGACATTTAAAAGAGTGAAGTTTGCAAAATGTCCTTTTACACAGTCTTACACAGGTTTTCTTTAAAATGCATTACAGGTAGGAAATGAATGCCATCAACATCTTTGAAATGTGTTTTTTTTTTCTTAACTGGTCATATGACACTAAATTGCATCAATATTGCTAAGCTTTGTTTCCCTGCTGAAATGATTGGTGAATAAGAAAATAGCTGCTGATGTCTTGAAATAAAAGATGTCATGAAGAAATGGGGAGATATTATAAATGTGTAAATCTGAAAAATCTGGATCCAGAGTTTTGACTTTGCCAGATAAAGTCTCTGATGAGCATTAAGCAGCTAGCTAGGTTCTTCATAATTATTTCTACACATAGCATCATAAAGCTATATAACACTTTTTCTAACAAATAAGAGGTAATGAATTCAAGACTTCATCTGAAGCTGATAGTGCTCTGCAAGGCTACAGCAGATGAAGACCTGGCCCTTGGCTGCTTTTACCCATCCCTTAGTCTAGGGGGACTCATTCATCTTCATGTGGAAATACTTCCCTGATGGAATAGATTGGGGAAAAGATGCAAAACTCTTCATTGCAAGATTTCTCAGACATCTGCAAAATATACCACAAGCTGGTTATGGCCAAAACGTTCATTAAACAGCTACTGATATGTAAAAGAGGTGTTTAAGAGGAAGAATGTAAAGGAAAAGGCAGCATGCCGCAACATGATAGGCCTGCAGGCTGATGTTTAGAGTGAGAACCTAGCTTGGACTGTGTGGTGGTCATGCAGTGTCTCTTGGCAACCTCCAGCCCTTCGTCAGCCAGTGCATGCTGCAGGGGTTTTATGTTCTTAATACTGCTGTTCGTGGCTGCATCTGCTTGTATAATTTACAGCATACAGTACATATTTTTGTTTTGAGAGTCATTCTATTCTTTATTCCAGCATTTATTCTGTTGGAAAGCGGTGGGACAAGGAGGGGTTATCAGGCATCAAAAAGTTGAAAAGAACTTGTCTTCTTGCCCCTTTTTTCTTGAATTATAACTGTACTAATGACAAAATGCTTTGAGTTTCCCTCCTCTTCCTTATCTATAGCTCTGGTTTTCTCTTGCTTCTTTGAAAGCTTGAGAGAGAAACATCAGGTGGTAAAATACTTAAGAATTAAAGGGCTGCCTCAGGAAGCGTTTTTAAAATTAGGTGACTTCGTATCTGAAACAAATGCATGATTGTTCTTCATGCTTAGATGGCTGGCAGCCAGGCAGCAGGGCCTGGGCTATTTCTCAGGGCTTCATTCAGAGACTATCATTATTGCCCCTATTACTTTTTCCTCTGTCCAAGACTTTCTTGAATGCCACCACCAAAGCGAAGAATGCCACGCATGGCTTCCGCTGAGGAGGATTAGTAATCCTACACCTTGCACTGGCTGGCAGAGGTGTTTTAAGAACAACCAGCATTCTTTCTTCAAAAGCCAAATATATTATTACCGTATGGATCTGCTTCAGCAGTTTAAACCCTGATGTCTATTCATGCTCCTGGGCAATTCAGTGAAAGATGCTTTAATTCAGCCACTTAGCTGCATTTTATTTCTTATGTTTAGTATGGCAAAAGGACATTAAAAGTGAAATTTATCTAAATTTCTGGATACACTGACTATGAATGTGTAGAAAGAAATTACTCTGAAAAAAACACATACAACACAAAATTGCTTTGATCACAATGTGGGCCTTGGGTGATTGAACAGACCAGAAGAAAAAGATCTCTTCTAAGCCAAATTCTGTTCCAAAGTAAATAAAACAGTTTAATTCAAAACAAAACTATAGTTACCAACATAAATAAAATCTACAGCCCATGCTGGAAATGAGCGTAAAGTAATGTTGAAAACTGTAGGAAATAATTGTTTCCTATTGATTTTTTCTTGAGCCAGCCAAGTTTAGACTAGCTGATGATTTAACTGTTTTCTTCCATCACCAGGTTGTGTCTTGGGATCTTGTACTGAGAAAGCAGAAATGGGCTGAGGCAGCAAAAACAGTGGTGAGATGAAGGTCTCAATGTAGGTGGTCTTGGGCTCTGACAGATATCAAAAGAATCTATGAACGTAGTGGGGTGAATTTCCTGCGTATCCCTCACAGGTCATTCTGCTTTCTACCCTCTCGCTCCTCCGCTTGCTTGGGAAAAGTTCATGGAAATTCAATGAGTTTGAACCAGTGGACTTGCTATTGTCCCCTGCAGAAAGAACCCACACCATACAAATGGAATATTGCTTTCTTTCTTTCTACCACTTTTAACAGGAGATGGATAAACAAAACATTAAGATAGGTTAGTTGGGGCAGTAAATGGGCATGAGTGACGGCAGGAGTTATGATTACAAGTAAATGCTGTAGCTACTTTCTCTGACTTGTTTAGTCATAAATTAGCTTTTCCAATAACCCCCTAAATAAAAGCAAGCATAACACATAAAATTACTAAAAGAAATGCAGTATTTTTTCCAATTACCTCTCAAGACACTTGCCATAGTTCATCTTCCATATCTGGGCAAATTTCCTGTAACATAAATTACCAATTTTAGTTTTTATTGCAAATGTAGAAAGTGACATAAATGAGGATGGCTAGCCCTTTCTAACATTAATATATTGAACCATGCGGTGCTTCACCTTACACATACATTTTTATGTGTGCTTTATTATTTACACGGCCAACAGTAAATTTTCCTAGTGCACATTGGTTCTCGTGAGATGCTCTTAACTGCGCTGGATCCCCAAAACAGTGAAACAGTAGCACGGGAAGGCAGGAAAATATGAATGTCAGATCTGATAAGGCACAAATTTAAACTACCATTCTACTGATGGAGGAAAGTAAGAAGTAGTGTTGAGATACCTCCCTCTGATCACAGGCACTGCAGGTATCTGTCTGCAGAGTAAAGAGACTCACATGGAGTAGCTGACATACATCCTTTGAATATGTATCCTGTGTTCTACTTTTGAGTTTTACACATTCTTGTAAATTGCTACAGCCAAATTAAAATTCTCAGTCCAAAAATTGGTCAGAATGACTATTTTAGTACCACTTCGTTAAAAAAATGGCAATTTTTGTGTACACATTAAATTAGCAATTTGCTATGCTGTTATTTAAGTACCATTTTAAAATAATATATCTACTTTAGTTTTCCGTAGTCTTTTTCTTCTGTAATATAATTCAGAAGGCACAGATTTATACTGTGGCTTTGTATAAACCAGATATTAAATTCTAACAAAATATGACTTGAATATATGTATAAAATAGACCTCTGGAATATTTATTGTCATAGTAACGTCTTTATAATCATAACACAGAAACTAAAAATAAACAATCAGTGATCCCAGTCATGTGCAGGAGGAGAGTATATGTGGTGCTATGCACACAAAAGCATTCCTTTTTCACACTTGCTGAAAGCATTTCTCAATATCTACATGCCGGGGGCTCCCCAAGGTTTCAGTGGGTCCAGGAAAGCTCCTTCTGCTGGCAGGGAATTGTAGGGATGACCCTCCCGTGCCCTGGCTGGTGAACTGGTGAACCCGTGCATGTATATACAGGCTATTGTACCCAAAACCATTGAAGCAACTCTACTTGGAGGTAGGATTCCTGCCCCTGAACACATAGATCTTAAAGAGCTCTGCTACTGGAAGCTTTCAACCTCTATTTAGGACTGGAACCATCAAGAATAGGTTTGCAGAGCTGAGCTAGAATAGAAAACTTTTAAGGAGTAATTTTGAAGCATGGACGGATCATTTCCTCCTGTGATGCCACCCATAATTGGGCCTCTTCACATCAATCTCTCCAAGTAATAACGTCTCAGAAATGTTGTTCCCATCAGCACAGATTGCACAGCAGGTGGAAAAGGAGTTGGATTTCTGTGTATCTGTAGTGTATTTTGCTTCTCATGAGTTTGTATTGCAATGTTACACTTGTGGATGTAACAAGTCTGCAGTTGGCCATTACATACACTGAAGTACATTGAACCCAACTCATTACGGGACCTTACAAAAATAAGGGTATTTCCACTGCAGGCACTATGCTTGAAAGCATTTCATCATAAACCATACAAGTAATATCTTCAGTGTTTGCAGGCAGGGTAGTCTAATGGTTAGTGCACTCAACTGGTAGTTATTCTGGTTTGATTCTGTCACTGACTTCCCAGTGTGACTTTGGCTGTGTCATGTTTTCCCTCTCATTTTCCAAATAAGTAAAATAAAGACAACATTTAGTTCAAAAAGGTGGTGCAAGTCTGAAGGCACCACTGTTTGCTGAGCAGCCTTCTCATCTTTAAATGGGAAGAGTTGTAGATGTGCAAAGCATTGTTCTTTTCATCTTCAAAGCCTTTTCTTTGTATTTACAAATCAATCAATCTGCAAAGCAGTGTTTTGTTTTTCCTGGGCAGTATGATTAAGAATATTATTATTAATTACAGGCAAAAGTCTGCAATTCCAATATATGTCATTTGAAACAACATGATGTGTACACGCATATTGCAACATATTTTCATTTGGATTGTAAAACATGCATACCTTTGATGGTTTCATCCCACATTTGTTATATTGTATTTTTAATGTGCTCAGACTGTGCTAGCATAATGGTGATCCTCCCCTTATAGCCCATCTTTCCCACATGCATGAAGCCTGCTTTGTAGTGACATTCATGTAGACCCCTGCTGTGGCTGAAACGCTGGAGTCCTGCTATTTAGAATGAACAATTATTCCAGCAGTTGAAGTGTTTTCACAAAGGAGACTGGGCGTCAAGGCACTTCTTCCTTTTCTACACCACAGTAGGAGAGGAAATCCTTGTTTGAGCCTATGATAGGACCCTGACAGAGAACCGCCCTCTAATACCTGGAGATAGTCTAGCAGTGAGAAAAAGCCACTTCTGAAGAATGATGACAATTTATTTAACGCATTAAATTATCTTAAAAAAATCCTCCAAAAATCTCTGCTGCTGCTCACTGAAGAGAAAGGGCAAACAAACAAAAAAACCCCCAGAATAACCTGTCTAAATCAGGATTTTAGCAGATTTGAGGCAGCTAAATCCAAAACTTAACACCAGAGCCCCCCCTCTTCTGAACTCATCTCACAAGTACTTAACCCCAGGTGTTGGGTCTTCATCCCCCGGGGCTCCTGCAGTGTGTAGCCTGCTGCTGCTGCTGCCCAGTGCTGCTGCCCAGTGCTGGCCTCCAGCTCCTGCCAAAGCATCACATCCTCCAATGCTGAAGCAGAGCACCGCACTGTAAAAGGAGGTCAATTCTCCAGAGCCAGCTTTCAGACCACCTAACTCCCAGTGTTGGTGAAGAATAGCTGGAAGAGGTGCCCATTTCTTCTGCTTTGAATGCATGATAGATGATTCAGGGAGAAGCACACACATGGTACCTTGTGTTTTGGATTGTAGTCCGGGGCCAGGCAGCAAGAGTTGCAGTGCTTCCGTTTTTTAATGGATAAAACCTCTGACTCACAGAGGAAAAGCGAAACTTGAACAAAGCCACAATTTAAAACCTTCCAGGCTCAGAGACTGACTACTACACTAAATAAGCCTGTCAATGGTCAAATGGACTCTTATGTCTTAAATGGAAACAAAGTGAGCTACAGAACTGAGCTCAGCTCCCTTTGATCATGCTGCAGTAAACGTGACCTATCAAATGATTGCTAAAGAGCTTGAGGGGCTCTTCAAAAGCTAGTCACGGTAAAATAGATGCTATAATTATATCCACTGATAAATTTTAGCAAAACCAGCACATTTGCTGATGGTGCTAGATGATTTCCTCGATGATGATTTCTCTAGTTACAATATACATTCTGTGTGCACAGCGGCTGTCCAAGCTTTCCCAATGTGTTCAGCAGACATGCATTGCACTGACCTGAAAGAACCTTCCAGCCTCTCTGGCGAACCAAACATTCACTGCCTGCAAACTGCAAAGAAGGGCCCACTGCACCCAGTGTCATTAGCAGCTCTGCACAGCAGGCTTTGCCACGGACATCCCAGTCCCAGTGTCCTTCCCTTACCAACTGCCACCCTCTCATTCCCCCACAAACCCATTGAAGGCAAGGGCATTCAGCACAGAGCCAGGTGCCAGGTATGATGGGCAGACTGTCCAAGCTATCACCAAATGGGGAGAGCAGCCTGACGCTGTCCAATGACAGAGCCACAGAAATGACCCAGAAGGGAAAGTCCTTCTTCAAAAGTCCTTTTCTAGCAGCTAGGCAAAATGTGCTTGTATTGGCCTTTTTCTCTCAACATTATTGGTAAATGTAAACAGTATAGGGGTGAGATTTATCTAATTAGGGCCTGCTATTTTAATGGGTTTTAAGAGGATACACTGACTTGAGAGTATCGTTAGCTATAACGTCATGTTATAATACAAGTTCTATACTGTTGAGAGTTATGAACAACAACACTTCTGATATGAACCTGCTGCAGGGTACTTTTTATATTTAAGAGTAATGCAAAAGAAATAGGAATTAAAAAGGAAGAGGAATACATAAAACAGCAAAATTATTTGACTGTAGCCTATTAAAAGAGAGTGAAAGCAAGCCTTCTTTATCTTAAAACAGGAGTATTAACTCCTGAAAATTCAGATAGGAATGGGTAAGAGCTCTTTTGTTCTCACTTAGCAAACAGTCATTTGTTGTGTATTATACAACTCAATACAATTGAAACTTCAATAATTAGTTGCACAATACAGATTTCAGAAATGTAACATCATACAGAGTTTCTGACACTATCAACAATAGTGTGTGCAAATACACATCAACAGCTCCCCTCCAGATACATCACTCCCACCATACTGCTCAGGATGCTACATTCCCCTCTACGTGATTTCCCATTTGCCAATACACTAGCTTTGATCTACAAAAATGATTAAAGCTACAGTTTGCTGAAAAATGAACAATAAAAAGAAGTGTTTTCATTGTTTCACTGTACCAGCAGAATTCCCAGAGACACATTAATGCATCCTTCTGATCCATTGTCCCATTGTTCCCACAGCCAGACAGAATTTCTCATTTTGTGCCTTGTGGTGCAGTTTAGTGTAATAAGACTGTAACAGGTCTCGAAATCATTGCAATTAAATTATGGAACTGTTTTCCCTTTCTAACCCTTGCCCTCCGAACATAATGGCACCAGAACAGCGTCTAGAGACTGGAGCTGACATAATTTTCTGTCACATCACTGAGCTCATTTGCAGTGCAGTGAGCTGATAGGCTTCCCTGACACCTTCACAACTAATTTTGGTGGGTAATCTATTGTAAGGTTTCAGATGCTGCATCTTCCTTTAACGATGCCTCATTCACATCAGGCTTAGAACTGAGTTTCTAAGTGACTTTTAATTTCCACTCTCCAAAATGGAGCTGCATTGCCCCATTTTATCCTTTCTCTGCTTGGCAGATGTTGTAAAAGTTATTGGGCATTTACTGCTCTTATCTTTGCAGCACTCTCACTGACAATAATTTTTTTACTACGGACATAATACTTTTAGACAGCACAGATCTAACAGATTTATTTGCCCAAACCTGCAGATCTGAAGGAGGTATAGGTTAAGCGAACATTGGCATCTTATGGCGAGCACACGACTTGTGCCGAAACTGTCTCTAGCTAGCAGAAAATTAGCATATTAAAGCACTTCTCAACCTCAAAAAGAATAATTTAATCATGGCAATAATATTTTAAAAGGATGGAAATTCTTAATTAGAATTTGTATTAAAAATTAGCTTCATTTTTCTATTATTGTAACCTGTGTGCCAAAAATCCCATTCATATACGTGTTTCTACATACAAGTTTTTTTACAATGATATGGTATCTTTGAAAAGTTTGATGGCTTATGAATGAAAACATCATGAGAAAAACGAAGGGGTCTGTGCTAAAGATGAGAAAGAACCACAGCTCATTTAAAACATTGCAAAAATCTATTGTCTTTAGTATTTTTGAAGCAGCTTTCTCTTCCACACTTTAAAAAAATATATATATATAATGAAACTACTACCAATGGCTGTTATTTTATAGTCCACAGCTAAAAAATGCAGTTGTTTTTGTCAGATGCAAGTTAAGCACCATCAGGCTGGGTCAGTACTTGCGTTGCAGATGACTTCAACTCTACCAATATTGGCACTGGAAATTCAGGAGGGAGCACCTTTCACTCTGCTTTCAGATGGAACTAATACCTCTGCCTAATTTTATGGTATATTTTTGTGTTAGCGCTACCGTCATTTTAGTGGCTGGTGAAAAGGCTCATATATATCAAACCCGTGCCTCTAAATGGATCCAAATGATAGAAATGCCCTGCAGAAAGCTCCCGAAAGGACTGAGACCTGAAGACATGCTTTGTTAAGTGCTTTGGCATTTTTCAAAATGAAAGGTACTACAGATACGCAATGCACTGTTTTTCTTATGTCCCTTGAGGAGCTTGAAATAAAAATGCCTTTCAGTCACTGGACACTTCAACACACCTAGTACAGAAATTGAAGCCCATAAGGCGTAAAATAATTCTACAATAGTACTACCCACCAGTTTTGTACCACTACCCTCATTTCCTCATGAATGGACAATATAAATATAAAAGCCGTTGAAATTATTTTAGCATCCTATATTGGAAGAGCGTATAACACTCTTCAAACGAAAGAGTTAAAACTGTGTAAAAGGGCACAACAAATTACAGTATGTATCTTTTTTTTCGGTTGTTGTTGTTGTACGAGAGCATCAACCGCAGTAGGATCTTGACAACTCAATCCTGTAGGCAGCTGCATCGCCGCTGACGGCCGCGGAGGGCAGAAGGCGCAATTACAACCAGGCCGTCGCTTCGGCGGCGGAGGCGAGAGGAGCGGCCGCTGAAGCCGGCGGCGAGCAGAGCGGGGCTGCGGCAGGGAGGGCTGCTGGGGCCGCGGGCCGCGCACCGCGCTCTGCGGCTGCCCCGGCGGCTTCTGCCCGGAGCTCAGACCCTCCGGCCCGCCGCTCTGTGCCCGGCCGCGCTCCTGGCTCGTCCCCCGCGCCACGGCCGGCGTTTCGCTCCGCCTCGCCCGGAGCAGGACGCCCCGTCCCGCCGGGTCCCGCGGCCAGGGCCCCTCGCCGCCCCGCGGGGAACCGGGGCTCGCACCTCTTTCAGAGGGGGGCCCGGTTTCGGCGGCGCGGGGGCGGCGCGGCCCAGTGCGGGGCTCAGCCGGGCTGCCGGGGAGAAAAGGCCGCGCCGGCCCCGCGCTTGCCGAAAGCCGCGGCTCCTCGCTCGCCCTGCACCCCGGCGTGCCCCCGCCCCTCCCCGCTGGAGCCAGCGGCGCCCCGGCCTTCCCGGCTGCGCCCTCCCGCCCGCCCGGAGACTCCCTTCCCGCGAGATCCCGCCTGGCCGTGCCCCGACGCGGCTCAGCCTCCGCCGCCGCGCCTGGATCGTCCCTGCGCCTGCGAGCAGCGGGGCGGCGGCTGCGCGGCCGGCAGGGTGAGCCGGCGCCGAGCGGAGGAGCACCCCCAGCACCCCCGGCCCCGCCGCCGCCGCCACCGCCACAGCCCCGCCCCGCCCCGCCCCGCGGGCCTCCCCCCGCCTCAGCGGCGGAGCGCAGCGGAGCGGCCGCCGCCCCAGCCGCGGCGGAGTGAATGGGTTGCCATGGCAACTGAGTGAGGCAGGCAGCAGGCCGCCGCGGCCCCAGCCGCCTCCGCTCCTCGGCGTGTGGGCGAGCAGGCAGCGGGCGGCCGCCGGGACAGCCGAGGGGAGGCCGGGAGCGCAGCGGCAGGATGGAGGACGGCTTCTCCAGCTACAGCAGCCTGTACGACACCTCCTCGCTGCTCCAGTTCTGCAACGGTAAGGGCGGGGGCCGCCTCCCGCGGCCGCCCCCGGCGAGCGGCGGGGTCCCGGCGCCCCGGCGGGGCGGAGACGGAGACGGAGACGGAGACGGAGACGGAGGCCGGCGCGGGGAAGGCAGCGCCGGGAGCGGGCCTGCCTGAGGCTGCCGGCGGCGGCTCCGCCGCCCAGGGCCGCCCGGCTCCGCAGCATAACTCGGGGAGAGAAGGGGGAGAAGGGAGGAAACTTCACCCCCTCCAGCCTCCCCCGTTATACAGCGGGAAGCCCGCCAGCCCCCCGCGCCGGGGTGCCCCTGCCAGGGGCTTCTCCTTCGCGGGAATATCTGTGGATCCGAGTGCGTATGTGTGCGGATAGGAGAGGCGGCTGCGCCTCGGGGCAGCTCTGGGAGCCCGAGCGGTCACCCAGCGCTGCGCGGCCCCGCCGACGTACCTAGAGACACAGGCGCCCACGGGCAGGGGCCGGTGTCCTTCTGCCCCTTGCCCCCCGCTCCGCTCCCTCCCCGGTGAGCCCAGCCAGCGGCTGGACCAGCCGAGGACACTTGCCAGGTGCCAGCTGCCTGCATGGAGATCG
>JAVSBS010023148.1:7566-35757 GCA_033124195.1 Coracias cyanogaster
ATCCTGTTTTTACAACCATCTTCCATACCTCTTGCCCTTTCACATTTTTCCACAACTATGTTAAAGCATTAAACTCCCAGAACTCCTGGTTATAAATTCAGCACAGGTTTCATGACTACCTCAATTTTGTTTCCAATGAAGTTCCATTTTTAGTGACATTTTCATTTTGTATGTCAATCCCTTCATTCTGTCAGTTTCTTTCATAAAACAGCCATAAAATATTTTAAGAAACATTAATTCTAAAACTCAGTTTGATGTTTTCCTGTTGAAATGAAGATTATGATTTCAGGTTGACACAGACTTTAAAAGAATGAATATTCTCTTTTAGCATCATTACATCTGCTACGCTGTGTGAAGCGTAGTTGTTATGCAGCTGACTAGAGAACTCCTGCATCCTCCAGTGATGTCAAGTCTTTAGGTTAAACCAATAAAGAGTGTTCATTTAAGAACAGCGTTTTTTTTCAAACTGGATCAAGAATTAATATTGGGTGCTTTTAATTTTAAAATATTTCAAGTATTTATGCATCTTTACTACAATGTGTTGCAACTTACTGCAGATGTTTAACTTGGAACAGAAATTCTCGGCTTGGAATAGAAAAACCAAGAATGAAGACTGACCCCAGTACTCCGAAATCAATCAGATAACCCCTTCTGCTTTCCTGCATTGTTTTACAATGTTTTTCAAAGTTTAGCTTTTGAGCAAGATTATAGCACCATTGTAAATTCTAGATCAACGGGAGAACCTCAAGTGAGACAAGGGTAAACATGTTGGCCACTAACTCCTCCTGTACTAGCCTTGGTGAAAAATGTTTGGTTTATTCACTTGCAATATTCTTGGCTATGATATGCCTGGAACCAGACTAGTTTTAGCTGCACAAAGAGTTGAACACAGATACATAGAAGAAGAACAGTTCATCTTGTCTGGCATTTACAATTTGTCAGTGCAATATCTCGGGTAAGACTTAATTTATGCAGTCTGTATCATGCTATTCATAGGCTTGTATTAAAGCTGGATTTGCTTCAGCTGTTGTATTCACATTTCTGCAGCGAAAAGCAGTGTTACTGGGGGATTGCTTTTTATTGAGAACCCCATAACAAAGGATTTCAGAGCACAGGAGTCCATTACTCATATTACACAAGTCTCATCAAGAATTACATGCTGTAAGACCCCATAGACAAAGACTCAATCGCATTAAAACCCATCTCTTACATACACTACTCAAGTCTTTAAAGCAGGAATGCAAGTCATCTCCAATTCTTATTTCCCTGGCAACTGTACTCCAAAGATGATGGCTTATGATTCACACTGCTGCAAAAGGTTCTGAAGCTCTCTCTTTTGGCCTGTGGTAAGGTTCTCTTGCATATATACACAAGGTTAAGTATTGCAGGATCCCAGAGGTGTGCTCCACCAGCTGCTCAGACCAAATTCATCCCACAATCCCAGTGTCCCACTGAAAGAATGCAGCTGCCAAGAAACTAAATAAGCTGACTCTCCAAGCAAGCAAGAGAAATACCAGTTTTACCCCTTGTTGCTCTTCAGAAAGGACCTACTGCTCTCCCTCTCCTAAGAAAGGGGAGTTGGAGTGATCCTACTGTGCTGAACTTGCACATTCTTTATCTATGATTAAGCCACAAGTCATAATCCAGGCTTTGACTAAGTCTGCAGGAGAAACAGGGGGTATAGCACCTAGTTCCTCCATCTCCTTGGGATGATGTGTGAAAAGCCACTGGAAGCCTCAGGAACACTGAGCAGCCTTGCACATTCCTAAGAAACAATGCCTCACACAAGAGTTTAATGGTTGATCCACCTACTTAAAACTTACAGGTCCCATACCAAGGCACAACTATTACCCCTGTGTGCAAGTTTCTGAAAAGCATCCTGATTGTCTGAAGCCTCTGCTCACCCTGGCTGTTATGATGAGCCCTGAAGCAGTGCTGTGCTACTCTGAGCATAGTTCACAACAAGAGATCCATTGAGCACAACTTTTCAGTACCCTCTTCTTAAGCCCCAAGGAGAAATGACCAGCCTGCCCTCTCACGTGCTATAGAGCAGGGGTAGTCAAGAGGATGCCTGCCTGCAAAGCCAGGATGGTCTGCCAGTTGGATTACAATGCTTACAAATACCACCACTGTCACAGGGTGGTCCCTGCTCTGTGAACATTGTATGAAAGCAGTGCTAGTGAACCAGGAAGAGGAGATGGTGTGATAAAGATGACAGTTTGACTTTAAGCCCCCATAATTCCCACTCTGAGTAGCTTCTGATATGCTCCTCACAGAAGAATCTTATTATTGGACAAAAAGCCTGAGACATATTTGCCCAAAGTTCTGAGTGATAACTGCATAATAAGTCCCCATGTGGAAGCCTTAACATGCAGAATCTGAAAGCATCTGGTTCAAGGACACAGCTATTTCAGCTAGCTAACACTGTCTGGTATTGTCTACCCAAACAGTTATACAAGTTCCTGAAGTCTTCAAATATCTGTCCTAGAGCTTAACCACTGACTCTCAGAAATGTAGATAAAACTTATTATAATAGCACTCATTACCAACACAACACTGATCTTATACTATCAATAGTTAAATGGCATACTTGAAGGCATACTTGTTGAATAAATTCAGAAGGTGTTAAGTGACTAGTTACAGGACAATTCTCTAACATCCTAACGCTACTATTACACAACTAAGACATCTATGCCTTCTAGTCCGAAACCTGTTCACAGTCATCATTTTCTATCCTCCCCTCCATTTCACAACCCCATGCAACAAGCCAAACACAAACTGTCATCTCAAGGACTTTAATAGCACTGGCCAATTGAGAATAATAAAAACAAGTAGAAATGAAGTAATAGTAAATGCAAAAATATCATGATAACATAGGAAGTATTCATTCCTGCTAATTAAATGAGGTAGCAAGCTAACGCATGGGGCTGAATTTTTATTTTTAATAATTTCTTAACAGCAGAGAATAATTTTTGCAGATTCATTAAGAAAGCTGCTTTCAAATGAAGTATGATAGGAAGGAAAAAGATAACCATCAGGTAGCTTTGAAGCCGATATTTGCTTTCTGCTTGAACTGACACCAAATTAAGATAATTCTGCTTAAATTCAATGTTCAAACAAGCAGAATGCTCCTCTGCTGAAGAGGGGTTGTATTGCTGTAACTCAGGAAAAACTTGCCCCAGGAATCTGCTTAGATCGATAATTTATGTGGCTGCACATGGAATGTAGGCAAGAACCAAATAAGGTAAGATCTGCCAGTGGATCAGTTTTACCCCTTGTCCACTGTCATTAGCTACATGATAGGCGATGCCTGCAGAACTGCCTGGCCTCCCAGCCGATGCAGTTTAGACTGCATCCGTGCCAGCTGATCCCAACCAGGATCGCAGTATTATTATTGCAGTCAGCTCTCTTTTAAGGCTCAACCCAAAACCTACCAAATCCATTTAGAACTTATCTTTTGACTTCAATGCCGGTTGGAGCAAGCATTTAACTGGGCACAAGAATTACTCCAAAAGAAAATGTAAAATTGGTGAGACCAAGGTTCCTGATCACGGTCCATAACTGGACTAAAGTAAAAAGATATTATGTTTCTTTTGCTTTCGTATCGCTTGAAACCTTTAAAGTGCAATTTAGGAGCATTTCTGGAAGCAGAAGTCTGCAGTTTGAAGGTAATGTTTCCACTTAAAAGATGATTCATTATTAAAAACAGGTCTGTACCATCCTCAGTAACCAAAAAAATTGCTATAAAAATAGACATTTGAAAATAGACTGAATTCACATGTACCAGGTACCATTTCTAGTGTAAAATTGGTTTAGTTTATGAAAATATCTTTCCTTAAAAAAAGCATAGGCTTACAGTTATTATCACTAAGAAGGTCCACAGAATTCCTTTCAGTAACTATTAAACATTATACTCGGGGCTTTTTGACAGGTGGGTCCTGTAGGCTGAACTTGGGAATTTCACAGGAAGAAGCAAAAGGAATTCTTTTGGCTGACACCTTCTTCCCAATTGTTTCAATCTGAAAGAGAAAACACATTTAACAAGTGAGCGTGGCACGCTAACATGTCAGCCTATGAGTTATCTACAAATTAAACCCAGGACCATGACAACATTCCATGAACACTAGGAATAACAGAAGCTACAAAGCAGAGTGTACCCAGGGATTGAGACTGAAGTTGCAAAGAGTTTTTCCAAAAACAGCCTTTCACAGGTGCCTGCTTTGCCTATTTAAGCTGCACCTTGCTAATCTGAACATTCTTGTGCCTCAGCTTTGACAGACCTATCGTTAGGAATATCAAAATGCTTCTGGGTATGCATAAAATCTGGGTTTGGCCTCCTTTAACCAGAAGAGGACCATGCCTAGAAGGAAAGAAACCTAAGAAGCAGCATCATCCAGCTGATTACCTGGAAGCCAATAACTTGAAGTTCATTGTGAAGATCATCTAGAACTCTCCTACCATCAAAGATAAATGCAGGCTTCAGCATCTTCTTATGAATACGTTCATAATCCAACTCCTGTAACGGGCAATTAGAGCAGATAGAATGAATAAGGAGCTGTCGCGGTCCGGGCGCAAGCGTCCATGCTGCCTCCCAAAAGGGAAGAGGATCGAGGGCACTCCCTCTGGTTTTCTTTAGTTTAAATTGAGGATAACATTTACCTTAAACATGTCCCATTCAGTACAAATTACAAGGGCATGAGCTCCATCACAGGCTTCATAGGGATCTTTACTGATAGTGACCAACCGAGACACTGTAACAGAAGGAAAATAAAAGTTTATTCTGCCCACAATTTTAGCATCAATCTAGTGCACTCCTGGCAAACATGTCCCCTTCCTTGCCCTGCACAAACAAGGAGTTTCAAGTAACTCATCCAGAGATGTTTTCTATCAAGACATTTGTCACTTTGATTACACTTCTTTAAAACGAAAGCAGCTTGTACCTGGCATCCGAACAGTCAGAGCACTTAAATGTTTGAAGTTAAGCATTTAAATTTAATTTAAAGCAGTGAAGAGTACCTCTAGAATTAGAAGTCAATATAGAGTGTTGAAATGCCCACTGTCACAAAAGTCACTGCCTGTACAACAGCAGCACATCGCAGTTCCTATTTAACACTAGGCCATGAGCATCTTCTCCAGTGTAAACCCACCAAGGGCTGACTTCATCCTCTGACTGCCTCAGCAGCTGCCTAGAGACAACCCTCCCTTCCCCCTTCTAATTCAAAGGCATGTCAAATCATGTACACCCTTCATTCTTCCTCATCACAGCTCATTTTCCTTCATTCTCTTCACCTCTAGAAGTCTGATTATCCTTCTCCCCCATCCACCCATCATCTCCATCCTCCCTCTCCCCAATAAGAAAACAAGAATCCCAAATACGCCCTGCTTTTCCCCAAGAAACTAGAAGTAATCATCTGTGACTAAAAAAGTTATCTTGAATTTAAGAGAAAAAATGAATTTAGAAGTGATATGTGGGAAGGGAGAACGCTTTATGGCAAATTCCAGAAGTACTTAATTTCTACTTTAGATATGCAAGCAAGAACTAAGGCAAGATAAGACTCAGGACCCAAAGGAGCCGGCAGAACAACACTAGTCTCTCCTACTTTTGGACATTCTTCTTTCTTTTAATTATGCAGGCTGGCGCCCGGACCGCAACAATATTAAATTGAATACATGCAAAGAAAAATGTACAGTAGCATGGAATTAACATTTATCTATAAAAGGTATGGGGAAAGGGGCAAGAGTTACAGGAATCCTCTGAGCTATGACAATAGTAAGTGTAAGTGTAACCAACAGCACATCATTGCCATGATGAAAATGTGGAAATGAGTTTTTAGTTTTTAAAAAGAGACCTTTTGTATTTTGAGAATAGGGTGGGGAGAGAAGAGTAAATAAGCTTTACATGAGCATTCTTACCTTGGTTATCTTCTGAGACACCCGGATGTGAGAGATCCAAGAGGATTTGTTCATTAGGTACTTTAGGATCATAGATATGGAGCTTTGCTCCTTCATCCATTAAATACTTGCTAATGTAGATACTGGATGACTCTCTAGGGAAGTGAATCAGAGAATCAGGTGGCATGTTCTAAGCAATGGAAGTATTCAAGTGTCATGATATGCAATGTCAGAGCTTTTATGCCAGGCTGATGTTAAACATTTTAGTGGTAATCCATGCCAGCAGCAAACCTGAGATCTTGAGGGACACCAACGACAGTAATACGAAAAATAAGTTTACATCTCTCTTGCTGAATCATGCAAGAGAGGTACTAAAGACCCAGAACTCCTGTTGAATAGGACTAACAATGCATCAAGCTTATAATCATTCCCCACCAACTGCAGCTGGGGGGCTTCATAAAGCCATTTAAAACCATTTGCAAAAACATTTGAATTCTTTTCTGTGGAGAATGGAAGGACTCTGTCAAAATCTATCTTTGCTTGTGCAAGTTCATAAGGACTAGAGTTATCTGCTCTAGCTTCTGAATGATTCAGGTACATTGTAGAGGTCAAGAGTCTTTTGTCTTGCCCATTTAAGAAAGACTAATCCTTGTTACAAACCAATTCAGTTACAAGAAGTTAAGGGTCCCACATCTGATCTATTTTTATTAATGCAACTCAACTAGGAGAGTTCAGCTGTATACTTGGTGACTAGTGTAGGGAATCCACATCAGGGAACTGAATTTGCTGTCTTACCTTGTGTCACCAGTATCCTTTTTGAATGCAAACCCTAAAATAGCAATCTTCTTATCAGTGACAGTATTGAACAAGCTGTCAATAATCCGGGAAGCAAATCTTCTCCTCTGATAATCGTTCATGTCTATTACCTGCAATTATGTAAAACATGATGGTGCAGAAGTAAGCCATTTTTAACTATACACAAATTCTATTAACAATCGTGACAAGCTACCCACACATAAGCTTAAACAGAGGCTTAGAAGAGAAAGCTAAGTATTTTTACACAGTATCATAAATAATCCAAAGATAAATTTAGTTAATTTATCAAATTCTGAGACAAATCCTATTTTAGTCAGTGACTGTAGATGCATATACACACATACTATCATGTATTGTCTAGTCCAAAGGCTAGGATTTTTTCAGATTGCTTTTTTTTTTTTAATTTACAACTGACTATTCTAGGCAGAAACATGGCAAGCAATTCCAGTGCTTGTGTACTTGATGTCAGATGGACATCCTGTTGCCAGACCTACACTTCCTTAAATGCCACGTATAACAACTGTGAGAACATTTTTAGCCTTTTAAACCCACACTAACAGCTCTCAATACACAAAACTAGTGTTGTTAAATCAGATATTTAAGCGCCTCACTTTTGTTATTACATGAAAGTGGGTTCATTCACTCCACTTGTTCCTGTACTTTCCTCCAGCCTGCTTCATACTTTGTCTCCAGCCCTTAACACACAGAGCGCACTGGATTACTAGCAGAATAGGAAAGGCAGGTATCCCCGTCTAGACAGTGCTCAACATGGACTGGGAAGAACTACACTTCCCTCTTGGTTTTCAGACTTTCAACCGAAATAAAGAATTAACAGCAGCAGCCAATGAAACCTAAGCTGTAAACTATACAGTAGAAGGATATTGGCGAACCAGATTTGAGGAAAAGAAAAAGCGGTGAGACTTATGCAACTCAACAGAGTGGTGATGGAGAAAAAAAAAATAAAAAAAAAAAAAAATCAACAGTTGACAGAGTAAGAAGGACGCTTCTTTCTGTAGGTACCTTTTCAAGGAATTAAGATTTCAGTATTCGAAAGTCCTGTCCTGTCTGAGGGCTAGAGAGAATAAAAGTTAGGATTCTGAGGCTGCTCTGATCAGCATATCCTCCAGAATTTGCATCCTGTCCTCAGGCAGGGCCTGAGGTCTCTTATGTGCAAGCACTGGGCAGAGCTACTGACAGTGCAGTAGCCGCAAAGAAGGGGTTCTCACAGCTGCCTATGCAGGTGCACGTGTGTGCATCACATGATGTGGTCAGTGTGGGCCAGGGCAGACAGACCTCTGCAAGACAGCAGTGCTCTGAGGAAGCAGAAGGTGCAGGTAAGGGGATTGTACTACCTGAGCATAGCACCTTACCTTATCCTAACTCTGCAGCAGCTGGTCTTACTGTCTGATTTGTCACCAGCTTAATAAGCCATATAGAAACACTGCAAAGAATTGCTCTTAAAACAGAGTTAGAGAGCATAAATGTATTAAAAGCACTTTAAATTAGTTTGTTTACATTAATAATGCAGCCTTTTAGGCTTCTGTTAAGTTGAAAAAAACACCTCCATGCAGAGCAAAGTGTAAAGAGTTCCTATGGCTTTGGGTTGCCCAGATACCAAGCAGGTTGCATTTTGAGAAGGACCCTTGTGTCTCAGAAAGGACAGAGACAAACCAATTGGTCTCTTTTAAGGCAGTATGAACTTTTCCTGATTCATCAGATTATCAGTAGGGGAACATGGTTAGTTCCTGCTGCTCTAGAGACTGTCTGCTTACATCTTATACCCAGTCAAAGCAGTTGTTCCAGAAGTAAATATCAGAACCTAGGGCTCCTTCTCTTTTCCTGCAGTGCCAATGCATCCAAAAATGACACTCCTGGATGCTTGCACATGATCCATGCAGTACATCAGTTTCTCTTCACTGATGGGACTGCAAGCCTCTCCACTATGGAGTAGACTATCCTAATGAAGTACTTTAAGGAAGATGTCAATCTCTTCAGAGGCAGAGAGCATAAACCCCACATCTTCCCTGTCTCAAGCAATTAAAGTTATAGCTGCAAATAAGAAAGCAGGCTGCTGGCTAGCCCCTGGCTGGAGGTTAAACTATCTGAACAGGATGTAGGAAGCCACTGGACATCACAGACAATGTAAGAAGCCGACTGAAGTCAGATAGCACTGTGAGAGATGGCTGAGTTTTACAAGTAGTTATGGGGGAAATTATGAGTGAGATCCAGCCAACCTTCAGACAATTGGAAGGGAGTACTAGGGACCTTTTGGGGAATAGAACCTCGAGAAGCCACAGAGCCTAAGTAACTCACTCCATCAACAGCACTACATGGCTATGATGACCTAGTGTGGTGAACGGAGATTTATGTCTCACTGAGGCAGTGAACTCCAAAGCTGTTCTTTTGACCATACCACATATGTCAAAGATGCCTCTTCAGTCAGGAGTGGGAAGAGGGGCAAGGTGCTTTCACTAGTTAATAGAGAAACACTTGCTAGTACAGACTGAGCATCCCGATATTGCTCCATTGGTGCTAGGTCTGAGAGCATCCACCTCTTCCCATCTACTCCTAACACTAACCAGGGAACAGCAGCAACCATGTTTATTTAAAAGAAAAAGTTCTGCTGAGTTCTTACAGAAAATAATGGTAGAAGTAGCCCTGAGGAAAATATCATAAGTTCTGAATTCAAAGTGGACAGAAATAACTTAAGTGCAAGAGGAAGACAGGAGTCCAGACACACATGTACTTCACATTTTCTCCTGCTACTTCTAGACAACTTCCCAGTCCATTTGATCCAGGCAACTTAATTCACCCTCCAAAAGCCTATGCACCCATGTGTATCAAACACCAGTCTTAGGGTGAGGGCCCTAAAATGTAAAGGTGATCAACATTAAGGTGTCTGCTTCTTAAAGCTGAAACAGATTATATGTGGATAATGGTCCAAAGTTCAATGCCTGAAAGCTGAACACTAAAAAAAACACCACCCCCTCGAAAAAGTTAGTGAAAAACTTGTACCTGCTGCCAGTAGCGGGCTACTTCAGGTAAGTTCAGTGCCTCACAGAGGTACACTAAATTCAAGACATCCTTCTGAAAACAACTACCTCCAAACCCTGAAAGAGAAAACAGTTATTTTACAGGTGACTAAGGTACTATTCTAACCCCATCTTTGGAATCAAGTAGTTTTTGGGAATCATTGACGCAGTCAGCACTCTAATTTCTCCCAGTACTTCACTGCCAGCAAATGAAAACCTTAAGAATCTCTCAAAATCCCACTCCTGGACCAACTTTGCCAGTAACAGAAGCCTTAAAATCTGCTTCAGGCTCCACTGAAGTCAATAGAAGTTTTAACTTACTCTCAGGGAAACACATGGTAAGATAGTGCCTAGGGTTTTTTATTATTATGGTTAGGTGGACAAGCCCCTGGGTTTGCTCTCCCTCCACCTAGACACTTAGATTAATCATTTCTGAGAACATTTATGTTCTTCTCAAGATTAGGTTATTTCCTCCCACACCTCCAAATGGATATCTAATCATTGCCAAGAACCAAAGATTATCACAGCTGCCTAAGGGAGAACTGAGACAACTAGAAGGATCCTTGACACCTAGAACTTTGCACAGTCCCAGAAGCAATACACTGTAGAAGGAATTATAAGAATCTAACAGGTATTTCTGTAATTTATTTGCCATCTACTTTTCACTCTTGTATAGACTCTAGGAGAGGTTGTATTTCACAAGGTCATTTAAAAGTCACACTTTCTTTTGTAGCATGAAGACTGCAGCCATACAGACAGCCTTTAGTCTTGTCCTGTAAGTCTGAAAGCTTGTTGTATTGATCACCATTTTATCGCATCTTACTCTCTAGTAACTCTAAACAACTGAATTAATCCTACAAATTACAAGTTGCCATCACCTTTTCTGACTTAGAAGCATCTCTCTCCTCAGGCCACTGGCGGTAACTTCCAAACAGAACTGCAGCAGTTACAATTGGGAAGGCATCTTGGAGACCAGTATCACCAGTGATGCTTCAGAAAAATAACACTACAGCTTTTCATTCCAGTGTCCCATGCAGTATAAACCACGCACCCTGAACTCCTGGATTTCAGATTTCCAGTGTCTAGAACAACCTCAGTCCTAGACATTTTACCAGAAAAATCTGATTTATACTAGTACTCTGCAGCAATGTTTTCACACACATGCTGTAGAAGACTTTAGAGTATCAGATCACTTCAAAACACTGCTGGTAGACCTATTGCACTATTAAACAGAAGGCCAGAAGAGGAAAAAGAAATTTTCATTTACCAACACTGGCTTTGAGAAACTTATTTCCTATTCTTTGGTCTGTTCCAATAGCTCTTGCTACTTCTTCAACATCTGCTCCTGTAGCTTCACACAGAGCACTGATTGAGTTAATGCTGCTGATTCTTTGGGCAAGGAAAGCATTAGCTGCCTGTAAATAAAAAAAAGTAAAGAGACTTGATTTTGCCAAAACAAAGATGCCCACAACAGACTGAAGGGAGTTACTACTGGAAGAATTAGTTTAGGATCTATGTAACTCTGCTGAGATACAAAATGGTAACAAACTAGTTAATACATAAATGCCAGTTAATGAGATCTAAGCAAAATAATGTAATGCTTAACTTGCAGAGTCTGAACCATTTTATGATGGTAGCCAGTTTCTGCAGCACTGGAGGTTTACTCTTAGTAATAAACAACAAAGCAATAAAAGTAAGGAAAGGATTTCATGGAAAGCTGGTATCATCTATTAGCTCAGCTGAGATAAATGAAAAAAAGATTAATATCCTTTGACATACATATTGGGTCCTCCCAACCCCATCTGTCTTATCCAGCTGCATCACTCTGTGTCAACGAACTTCTGCTTCTGAGCTTTGTCTCACTTACACCCTTTGCTCATTGCAGGCTACAACAGTGAGTAACACTAACCAGTTTAGAAAGTTCTGATGACCAGGTGTTGGTTGTGAGGATTTTTTCTTTGGGCACCCAGTGCTCATAAACAGCACAAAGAGCACGGACAGCTTTCTGTCCTTCTGGAGAATCATCTCCACCAATAAGCACTCTGTCTGGGTTCTTCAGGTCCTTGATAGCAGTTCCTTCTGCAAGGAACTCTGGGTTAGACAGCACCTACAGGTACAGAAATAAACAACAGATAAATGCCAAAAGCAACCACCAGCCTTTAAATACACAACTCAAAGATTACGCTTACCTGCAAATCCAAGTTAGGCTTAGTATTAGCATCAAATATTCGACGAATGCTCTCTGCAGCACGTACTGGAACTGTGCTTTTCTCAGTGACAATTTTATAGCCATTTGAGTTTTGTACAATTCGTCTAGCACAAGCTTCAATGTATTTCAGATCAGCTGCTCGGCCTTTTCCCATCCCATAAGTCTTTGTTGGAGTGTTAACCTAGTTACAAATACACAGAAGGATAAGAAATGTTACAGGCCTCTTAAGAGAGGTACTGACAAGGTGAAATTGTTAAAAATGACAGACGTTTTCCTTCCCAGAGTCCAGCTTGCTGCTACCCTAGAATTATTCCAGTTACCATATCAGATGAACAGCCATTAGCTTTCTCAATTACCCATTTTGTCTTCTAAAGAAAGCTCACTGGCCTCTATTCAAATAGAATTTGAACAAGAGCAATTCATAGCAGCTCTGCAGGCTTTGGTGAAACTTAGTCCTTATTCTGGAAACATCAGTAATTTCCTCATGATTACAGACAGCCACCTTTTGTTTCTTGTCCCACATTAGGAGTGCAAAAATTCACATTAAAATGTTGCAGCTAGTGAGGGAGTTACAGTTTAAACCCACTTTGCAGTGAAACAAGTATAGAGCTGCTAGAAATTGCTATACTGAAGCACACAAAGCAACATGAGGGAAAACACATCATTTAGATGAAAACAGAGGGTCCTTTTCATTACAAATTGAAAGAAGAAATGGCAACACCACGTAAAACACAACAGCATGTTTTAAGCCAAGGACAGGTGGCAATACATGGGCTGTATTAGTGGCAGTCATCCAGCCAAGCAGCATTTGTTTTGGACTTAATGAGTGGAGAAAAATACTGTCAGAAAGAGAGCTCTGTACTGAGGTGCCGTAACAAAGACGAGCTCTCAAGAAAAGAGGACTTGAGTAATAAAAAAACCTCAACTGTGGCCTAACAAGTTGAATAGCAATCAGTTCTTTTGGATTCTGCATTAGGAAAAACCTTCTAGATTACAGGTCACACTGACTGGATCCTCTTCCTAGTCGTGTCAACAGCTTAGAAATATTAAAGCCAGCCCCTCTTCCATTAATACACCTTTTTTAAAAGCTTCTAGAAATAAGTCGTTTTTGTAACCCAATAATCAGTATATGACTTTGCATCCCTATCTAGGAATTGTATCATTATTGTTAAAGTCCCACAGAATTCAGTGGGAGACTGCAGTGACAGATCTGCACTATGCTCTGCTCTAAGACCCCATACATTTAACCAAGCTAAAAATCAACATCATCATTTTGATTTACAGCCTGTCAAACATTCTACTGGCTATAAGAAATAAAATGTTTTCCCACAGTGCACAGAATGACAAGGTGACACTGTGACATGACATTGCTAACTATATGCTATGCTATACACCAAAACAAAGGCCACTTCCTAACATAAAAGCTACCTAATGATTTGATGAGAAAGAAAAAAAAGACACACAACCACCTTCTCCCCCTAAACTTACAGAAATAAATACAAGATCAGCTTCTCTAATGGCATCATCAATACTGGTGGAAAAGAAGAGGTTTCTTCCTCGACAGGATTCTACCACTTCTTTTAATCCTGGCTGAAAAAAGCAGAAAAAGCAGTTAAGGTTAACGCAATCAGAACAACCGTAAACTGTACACCTAAACAAACAGCACATCATTTCAGATACAGAGAGACTTTTTTCCCCACCCTTCAGTATGGCATACTTTCAGTCTGCCAGATATAAAGTAAAGCTTCTGTAGATTTACATCGTGAAAAAAGCACCCTTTCTTACTCAAAACACGCACAATGTTGTCTCGAAACTTTCAGCCACACTGGACTGTTATTTGCACAATTTGATTTTAGGCGCCAGTTCTTCCCACGCACTATTCTACTTCCTCAAGCAACAAGTTAGGAAATCCCCATAAAAGGGTGTTAAATAGATACAAGAAGTAAAGTCTTATAATATTCCCTAGGCTGCAAACAAAACAGGTAATCCCAACACTCCTCTTCCCTCAGTTACACATTCCCCAACATCAGATCAGAAAGATTCAGCACCAAAAAAACCCACAAAGAAGTCTTCCACCAAATTAGCAAGCCCAGAAAGGCAGTAGAGATAAATAGGAGATGAAGACCACTCCTTTTAGCAGCCATCCATCTTTGGACCACTTATGGCACCACACCTGCAGCACAGAAGTATCACAGGCACAATGTGATGTGATTCTTTCCAGAGATATGTACTGCGCTGTAACACTTCCCGCTCTCTTCCCTTAACACCTCCACTCAGACAAGAGGAGCAGGAGACCATGTGTACATGAGCAATCCTCCATCTTAGAATGGGCTACAAAATGAATTCACTAAGATACAGTAGTCATAGATAAAAGAAGTCTTAACTTTGTTTGAAAAATAAAAATAATACACTGTAACCTGGCAATCAAGTCTGCAACTTGAGACACGCCTATCATGACATGAGATATTTAAGCGCCAGAAAGGCAAAGGTTCACTGGAAGGAGAAAGAGGAAGACAAAGCAGAAGCTTTCTTATGCAAGATGTTTTTGCTGTCTTACCTTATATCAAATACCTACTTAAAAGGAAAATAAAAGTCAGCACAGAGATTAGCATGCAACAACCCATCAAGCATTCCAACTATCATCCATGTAAACAGAGAGGCAGTTTCTGACACCAGATAGAAAAAAAAAATCAAAACAAAAAAAATACAAAAACCTCACTGTGCAATGACTCAATTTCACAACTGTCTGAACTAATTCTTGGCAGTTTTTGTACATTCTTTGTAAGTAAAGGACATCATTCCAGGAAACAGATGTGAGGTTTTTTGGTTGATTTGGGGTTTTTTGGTTTGTTTTTTTTTTTAAAAAAAAAACATGCCAAGACTAGCTTTATGTTGTGATTTAACCCCAGCAAATAAGCACCTCACAGCCACTTGCTCACTCTCCACTGGGTCGATGAGGGATTGAATCAGAAGGGTAAAAGTGAGAAAACTCATAGGTTGGAATAAATACAGTTTAACAGATAAAGCAAAGGCCATGCACAAGCAAAGCAAGACAAGGAATTAATTCACTACTTCGCATCGGCAGGCAGGAGGTCAACCATTTCTAGGAAAGCAGGGCTCCATCGTGCAAAACCATTACTTGGGAAGACAAAATGCCGTCACTCCAAACACCCTCCCCTTCCTTCTTCCCCCAGCTTTATAAGCTGAGCATGGCATCCTATGGTATGGAATATCTCTTTGGTCAGTTAGGGCCAGCTGTCCTGGCTGTGTTCCATCCCAACTTCTTCTGCACCCCCAGTTTGCTCACTGGTGGGACAGTGTGAGAAGCAGAGAAAGCCTTGACTGTGTAAACTGTGCTCAGCTGTAACAAAAACATCCCTGTGTTATCAACACAGTTTCCAACGTAAACCCAAAACATAGCCATGGGGCTAGTATGGACGAGCTACTGTGAAGAAAATTAATTCTATCCCAGCCAAAACCAGCACACTAACCCATTCTGTCTAAGTGTTTAACAGAAAACAAAGCACTTGCTTTCATGATCTTTATTCCTGTCTCTCTTGCTAATCTGAGTATTATTCACATTTTCCCTTGAAAGAGTGTGACAAAGAAGGTCCACTCATCTTCACTTAAGTCACAGTGTAGGTTTGGTTTCAAGATGAAAAAACTGCATTAGCATTACAGCACAGATTCAGAAGACTTCTTACAGCAAAAGAATAACTGTTAGTACCAGGCAACATGCCTTGTCTTTGGGAACCAAGTGAAGACAAGTTTTTGCTCCCACTAAAGAAAAGAACTCAAACCTGTAAAAACTGGCTCTCATGAAAGAATGAAGGAAAGAAAAAAAGAGACCTGCTCTTTAAGGGTGAAAAAGAGTGAAAAGTAACAAATGCTAATAGAGGCAAAATAGAAAAACGCTTTACATATCTCCAAATTAAAGTAATTCTGTAAAGAAGGAGTGACCATGTGATACATTTTAAAAAGCGCGTACCTGGCCTCCCCTCTCCAGGCCAGATTGCAGATTTATGGTACCAGTGAATCAGGGATATGACTGTTCCCATCTTACAACATGGTTAAGATGAGCATGCACCAGACATAGGAAGATATTTCAAAAATCTGGTTCAATGAGCAGTAGTGACAAGCAGCAGTTCCAGAACAGTCTCTTTGAAGGACATCACTATGCTATACTTATCAGGCTTCCACAGGGCCATGTGGTGGGAGGAAAGCAAATGCAACACTGGCTGGACAAAGAGACAACAGTGAGACAAGTTTACCTCATAGATTGGTAGCGTATCTGAATTCCAGGCATTGATTCTGGCCTCATTGACATCCACAACAGTGACTTTGATATTAGGACACATCTGTGCAATAACACTACAGGTTGGCCCACCAACATAACCAGCACCAATACAGCAAATCTTCTTAATTTCAAACATGATTGCTCTAGTAAGAGAAGGGGAGGGAAAAAAGAGAATCAGGAGTTATAAGTGAAAATACTGTACAACAATTCAAGGTAATAAAGGAGAATTAATGATTTGAGATTTTATCATGCTGCCACAGAAGCATTTTCTTCCAGGGTTCGTAGAGGAAGCGTTTTCTGTGGTCGCTTTGAAGGCTGCCAGCGTAACTACCAGCCCCTCGGGCCGAGGAAATGCTGATGCCACGACAGTCCCAGGCAGGAGCAGCGCACGGGGCGGGGCGGGCACAGCCGCGCCAGGCCGGGACCTCCCGCTCCGGGCCCGGCCCCCGCCCGTTCCCGGAGCCCCTCAGCCAGAAGAGGGGCCGCCAGGGCGGAGGCCGCACCTTCTGCCTCCTCCCCGGCGGAGGGAGCGGGCCGGGAGCCCACCCTGCTGCCCTTCGGGCGGCTCGGGCCGGGGCCGACCTCCACGGGCTCCATCCCCGGAGCCCAGCGGCAAGGTTCCTGCCGGCCGCGGCGGAGAGCGGCTCCCCGACTGCGACCCGGCCCCGCGGGGCGGCAGCTGGCGGGAAAGGCCGCCGCCACAAAGGGCCTGCCACCCCAGGGAAGGCAACGGCAGGACCCGCGGCCGGCACCGAAGCGGCAGCCCACAGACTTACTGCAGGCCCGCCGCCGCGGATGGAGCTGGAGGGCTGCGGTGAGGATGCTCAGCGAGCTCAGGACGACGCTCCGCTACGAGCGCGGCGGCGGCGGCGGCTATTTAAAGGGCCGCCGCGGGGCCGAGGCGGCTGCTTCATCCCGGGGACGCCGAGCGAGGCCAGTCCCGCCTCCTGCTTTCTCCCGGGGGCGGAGGCCGGCGCGGAGCCCGCCCACCCGTCTCGCCGCTTCCCCGCCCCGCCGCGCTGCCGGCCAATGCCCGCGGAACACCTCAGGCGCCGCCGCCGGCCGCGCAGGACAAGCCCGCCCCGGCTCAGGCCCCGCCAGCGCAGGGACAGCGAAGGGGCCGCAGGGTCCCCGGGCCCGGCTGGGGTCTACCGCGGCCCGGGCCTGGGCCTGGGCGGGGCCCGCCGCAGCGGCTTCCCCCAGCACAGGGCGGGGACGCCTCTTGGGGCGGGACCGTGCCCACGGCGGCCCCTTTCCCCCCATGGGTTTGGGGTTGTTTAGACCTCGTTCCTCTTGCCTTATGTGGGTGGTTTTTTGCATCATGGCAGCCGGACCGGTGGCTGGTCTCGCTGCCCCTTTCTGAGAGGAGGGTCTAGGCCGCGGCCCGGCCCCCGGGAGCCACCGGAAGAGTCCCCAGGCTGTCTCGTCCCCGGAGGCGGCGGGAGCGGGCGCTCCTCCGCGCCCACCGCGAGCACGGCCCGGGCAGCCGTGGCCTGTGTGGGGCCTGGGCGCCCAGCGAGGGCGGGTGCCGGCAGGGGGGTAAGGGCGGCCGGGGTGTCTCGCTCTGCTGTGCGCTTCTGCCTGGGGTGATTCTGTAAGAGGAACGAATTTTGGTGGTCAGATAAGCACGTGAATAATTTTTGGTCCTTCCACTGTGCTCGCTCTGGAACGTAAAGCTCAGTGTTCGTCGTCTCTCCGGTAGCGCAGCGCTGTCTCAACAAAGATAAGTGGATAGTTAGCAGTAAAATAAGCGTTTAAAGTCCAGATTGCAAACGTTGCCAGAGTATAGAAATACAACAAGCTCGAACGCTCTTACCCTTGTGACCTGGGCACTGCCCAGAGATCTCTAGCCTAGTGCATTAAAGTTCTCAGATACTACTCTTGCCTTTTCTATAAACGTGATAGGGTATTAGTAGGCTTCAGCTGACTTTGGGACTAGAAAGATTGTGCGAAATCTGCCATCTTGTCTTCTGCAACACGTTCAAGTTCACTTAGGCTGCATCTAGAAGCTGGGGGTTTCTTGCTGCATCTGCAACACTGCAGTTGTTTGATGCTTGTAACAGATTCCAATTTAAATGTTGCCAAATTAGGCAGATAATACATGTATGTCCTTGTTAACAGTGCAAATACAGTATTGCCGCCTTCTTACATGTCGTTTTTGTCCATAGATATTAAAGTAGAAGAAATTGTAATAATTCTTTCTGTTTTCTATTTCATTCTGTTGGTATTTTACTCTGGAGGACCTGATCTTTCCCAAGAAGAATCTGTGCTTATTTAAGTGAGCACATACTGTAACTTACTGGTCCATTAGAAATGGTACTGTAAAATATGTGTGTTTCTACTGAAAGAGCCTTCTGAGGTTTGCAATGTCAGTGCAGGATCCCGGAGGAGTCAGTGTGGTTAGCCAGAGAGCTGCCTGGCAAAGGTGCAGGGTTCACCATGTTTATCCTGAAGGAAAAACAAGTGGTGCCTTGTCTCATAGCTAATTTGCACAGGTGTCTCAAATTTGAACACATCCTTTTTTCCAGGGAAGCCTAGGCAAAGCAAGTAGAAGGTTGATGAGCTCTCACTACAATTCAGTCTTACCTATAGCATCATCTTCAAAACCCCTGTTTATCTCTTCAGGTCTCAGGATAGCCACAAATGCATACACTTGTACTGCTGAGAACTTCACCTCCTCCCTCTGTATGTGCCTGTTGCTATCTTGGCAAGGCCAAATCCCCTTCCGATCCTTTACATGGTCCCCCAAGGGGTGTTGGTGTGGTAAGTGTGTGCCTGACAAACAAGGAGTGGATTTCTAAGAACAGCGCTGTGGTTGCTGTGTGCGAGGCCACATTTGTCAGGAGTTCCCTTTGCTTGTTGCTGTGTGTCTGGGTGGTTAGTAGCTCATTAGAGTCAGCCAGTAAATAGATCCATATAGAGTCAGCTATGTAATACCTCCTAGTTACTGTGTTTGGTAAGAATGAGGGCAGGAGCTTCAGAGCTTGCCTTGGCTGCAGGGCTTCAGGCATACATATCTCAGGAGAGTTCTGCGTCCAGTGGCTTATAAAGGAACATGAGGATCTAATTCTCCACCTGCCTCTATGCCAGTTTGCCAAGGAGCTTGAAAGGGAGTATTTTTTGGGTCTGGTAATCATGGCCCTGTCCTGGGATGAGAAAGATCTGGGTTGTAGTGTATGTTTTGAGAGCTGTTTCAAATGTCTGAAGAGCCCCTGGAGCAGGCAGTGGGTCCAGGTGTCTTTCCTTAGCAAAAGGCCTTCACTGATAGACTACGCTGTCACCCCCCTGCCTGGGACGTGGATCTCAAACTAAGTTCCATGCATTGTGGACTGGGTCAGAAGCCTCCCTTGCAGTGTTCATTTTTTTTTTCAGGTAAGTTGCTGTGTGTGTTATTTTGGAATGAAAATTGAGAGAGCTGCTGGTAGGACTGATGAGTCACTGTTCTGTTCATTCAGGATTTTACATTTTAAAGATTGTAATTTGCATAATAATGTAACTGTAAGTAATCTATACTTCCGAGAGATCGCTCACTTACACATCCTGCTAGGAGATTGTCTTTTCAGACCCTGATATTAAACAGCCTGAACTGTAATTCGTGGAAGCTTCCATGTCCAAGAAGGGTGATTATCGTCATTCATGCACACCTGCTTGAGGAGAATAGGTATTTTTAGAGGTATTTATAAATTTTAGGCTACAGGTACGTATAGGACAGAGTTTATAACTTAGTCTTAGAGGATGGGCTCCCAAATGTTATAAACCCAAAAGATACTCAAGTTTGGACAATACATTTCCTTAGATACCTACAGGTACATCTTCTGCCTCAGCTTAATCCAGCCTGAGCAGTTCAATTGCGTGCCTCATATCTAAACTTGATCTGATCGTGAAAATGAGCAATCCCTTTGCTGTATGCTCTCAGAGGCCTGGCCTTTGACGTGTGCTCAGGCAAAGGCGAACACCAGCAGGATCAAGCGGCATGCAGTCCAGAGACTTAAGGCTGCTTCATTCAAAAAGCCTGGCCAAGGAAACTGGTAATGTCTTTTTAATAGAATGGCTCAATGGCTAGAGCATGTACCAGTGTGAGATAGAGCCCTATGTTCCCCTCTTTGTGTGGACAATAGGGGAGTGGGCTTGAGGCCACACCTCTGCCTTTCCAGAAACCACCAAGTGAAGAGCAATCTGAATGGCAAAGGTGGGTGTTCCGTTGTGCAAGGGAGGAATAATGATTTGGGGGATGGGGGGAAGGTGAAGGAAGAGAAGAAAGAGCAAGTGAGTGCATGGTTGCATAATCTCCTGGCTGACACTCTGATGTTGGAGATGGGAGGAAAGGCCAGCAAGGAACTCTGGCTATGAAAGTAGTTTTGTATCATATCTAGGGAGTGTTTACTGTCAGACTAATGCTCTACCAGATTTAGCTGATCATTAACTAAAGACAGCTATGTTTGTGTAATCAGTTGGTGACACTGACATCTGACACAGATTCAACAACCACCATTGTCTGTCAAGCCTTTCTTTAACTTTTGACACAGCACAACCAGGAGGCAACCCCACATGTAACAAGGAAATCTGAGCTACTCAGCAACAGTCCCAGGCTGAGGCACAAAAGTGCATGGAAGACTTGACCCCAGAACAGTTGGATCAGTATTTGAATCCATGCTTTGTATTTTATAACACTAAGAGGAAGGAAGGAAGGAAGGAGATGCAGCTAAAGAGATTATACAGGGACGTGTGGGACTGGGCATGCGTGTTCCTCTGGAAAAGGCTCCAACAGCTGCATAAAGCAAGCCCTACGCCAGCTTTGGACACAGGGAGCTGGGTGCCAAAGCTCCTATGTGTGCTCAGAGGCAACCATAACAGTTAACTGCGCAGAGCTAATGTTGTTATGAGAGACGTTTTCCACCTAGCACGTCCTTATTTACACCCTCTCCTCACCTCCACCTTTGGCTCATTAGAACTTTGAATTTGTTCTTTGGTCTGGCAGTTTGCCCAAACATCTTACAATTAATCTAACACAAGATTTTTGTTAGTGACAACCAGCACCCCAAACTGCAATTATTGGTAAAATTTGTCCCAAAATGCAGTGAGTTTCTGATGAGGGTAAATGTGCCTGTTTGTACAGGACCCAGAACATCTGGGCAAAAATTTCAGTGGGCCCCATGGCCAATGCTGCAGTATAAATAAGAACCAAAAGCCCTGCAGAATTTAAACAACGTTTAAAAATCAGAGAAGGGCCACCCTGAAAACTCCAATGAGAATGCTCTCTCAAACCCTGTTCTTCTAGTTCCTGCATGGCATTGTTTTGTTTTCCAGTATATGACCTTCCTCTAATTAGATTATTTCAGTCTCTCAGTGTACACAGAAATTATTCACACTTCCTCCCAGGCATGATTACATTTGACAGCCTTATCTATTGTTTAGTAAATACCTCTTTTTTTTCTTCTTCTTTTTCTTTTTTTTTTTTTTTCCCCTCTGCTGATGTTCTTCTGGAAACCACACACATTACACCAGACGTCAAAGCTGTTCCTTCAGAAGCAGTGCTGTGGGCAGCAGCATTGTTTTTCTGAATATGGAGCACGCTAAATCTCCCAAAAGGAGAGCCATTTCAGGTGTAAAAGCCATTTCAATCAAACAATAAGGAAGCCTTAAATGCTAAAACCAATGCAATGGAAGTAAGGACAGCCAGATAAGACACTGCTTTTCATCACGGCCCCACTGGAATCAGCTTGTAGCATGACTTCTTTGAAGGGTTTTACTCAGCTGAGTTTTCCTATTGCCTTAGCAGTTGTTCCCATAAAATAAGGTGAAGATTTGATCTGCTGTTCTGGTGTAGCTAAAAGCAAGTTCTTTTTTTTTCTTGGATTAACACAAAAATCTCTACTGTGGGATCTGAGCTGCTGCTGAGGCAGTGCTCAGCATTTCATGCTCTGCTGCTGGAAGAACAAGAGTGCTGCATTCCATGGGAACAGTGAGGAAGCAGCAGGTCTCAATTATTACTTCTACATGCTGCCTCAGATCCACTGGAGCATCTTCTTTCCTCAGATCTCTTCCCCCTCCATACGGAAGCCCAACAGAAGCATACAGCCAGAGGGGGTGTCAGAGACAAGATGCAGTTGTGATTCAAATTGCAAGATGATATTTGATTAAGTGGGAGAAGGATTATTCGGATTTTCTATTTAATCTATACGAAACTGAGGATGGAAAACAAGGCTGTGTGATATCAGTAGAAGAGATGAAGAAACCATAATTTTACTCATCATCACCACAACAAAGCAGATTTTGATGTCTTACGTGCAGTGTTTGTGGTAGCGTCCAGTCCTGTGAGGGCTTCTATGGATAATTTTCTCGCTAATCATATTCAGTTTATAATTTACCTACAAATTCTGCTCTGGACTGAGCTCCTACGCCTTTTCTAAGATTTAGTTTTTATATCAAAGTAATGGCTGCAACCTTCACAGTGTTGCACATTGGTGGGAGTTTTTTGTTGGTCTGCTTAGGCTCTAGTATCTTCTCTTACATTTTAAGGGTGTATTTTGCAACAGAAGAAATCAGGAATTTTAAAACAAATGTAGGCCTGAAAACTACATAGTCACACAAATTATTCCTGTATTTAATCTTTTATATCTTGGAGGACATAATAACAAAACCCATAAAGGCAAAAGACTTCTTTTTTATAGTTTGCTACTTGTGATCTTTGATTAGAAATTACTGCTGTATTTTCAGTTAACATAGTATAAAATATTTTATAATATCACTTTCCAAACAAGCAAGAAGAGTGAAACCTTTAAAAAGCTGGATGTATAAGCTGAATTAATATTTATTGTCATGTATTGAAATACATTTGTTTCAGACACCCTCTTTGACCAACAACTCTCTTACCTGCAGATGTTTTAAAGGTAATGTGGAAGCTGGATTCGTCTAGTTCTTATATTTAACTATGAAGTGGGAGTTGGCAACAAATTTGATACAAGATCAAGTAACATAGGTTATTATTCTTCTTGTATGAAAAGAGATGAATCTTCAGCTGATGTCAATGAGTAACTCCCTGGAAGCCAGTAAGAGTTGTGCTGTTCTACAAGTGAGGACGTGGTTCACCATGGGACAGTTTGCCTCTTCCCCACCCCAGGGTCCACGTCTTTGCAGTGAATTGTACTCTTGCTGGTACTGAACAAGGGTAGGAGGAGAAAAGAATGTACATTGTCCAGTTTTGCAAGGTACCCACTTAATGTTCATGGAATATTTTTTCTGCAATGACTTGATGTATTTCTCCCAAACATCCTGGATAGGATACAATTTTTTTCAGGCTGTTTGGCAGAGTAATATTCTCCACTTACCTGGTGGTCTTGAACAGCCAGGCCTCATGCAGATCTGTTCAACATCGTTAATTCAAATCTGTGGTAATTTCCTTTCTGCATCACTTTTTGTAATAGGCATGTGCATCCTTGGCAAACATTTTAACAAGTGTACTTAAAAGTAAAGTTTAGCTTTAGTTTTAGGGGTTATTTATAACCTGATCTTCGAGTAAAAGGGTAAATCTTGATAAGCAGACATTAATGATCTCTGATTAAGATCACAGAACTTCTAAATGGTTTCAAATGCCTAAAGCATTTGTTATTAAATTATTTTAAAATTATCATTACTAAAAATAAATTCAGATTTTGTTTCTGATTCTCTGGTATTTATTACCACTGTCTCTGGATGACTGTATATTATTTTAAATGCTAGTGCTCCCCTGGCCTTTTATTTTTTTTTCTTGGATTAACACAAAAATCTCTACTGTGGGATCTGAGCTGCTGCTGAGGCAGTGCTCAGCATTTCATGCTCTGCTGCTGGAAGAACAAGAGTGCTGCATTCCATGGGAACAGTGAGGAAGCAGCAGGTCTCAATTATTACTTCTACATGCTGCCTCAGATCCACTGGAGCATCTTCTTTCCTCAGAGCAGCTCTGGGTCCAACACTGCCAAGAGTTGGGACTAGAAAAAAGACTGAAAATCCCAAAGTAGTAGGATTTGATCTAAAATGAAGTAACATAATTGGCACAATTGGCCTCTGTCATTACTTTTCTTACTGTATTATTCCTAACTTTCTAGGTTGTGTAACTACTTTGAATAGCGACAGGCAGAGGCATCCATATTGGCCACCAAAGTATCTTAAAACCTTGGAAACTGTTTATAATTTGTTCTGACATGCTTGAGATACAGACAGGAGGCAAGTGTCCATTATAAAAGTTAGAATTAATGTTTTAAAAGTAACACAGATGACACACTATTTTTACCAATACTTAATTTTAGATTATTTCAAATTACCTTAGAAACTGATAGGCTGGTGCAGTCCTATGTCATCTACAAAGACTATGAGACAAAAGGTTACTAATGATTGCTATTTATTTTGTTAAGTCAATAAAAAGTGCATAGTACAAGCCCTTTATCCCAATCCAAGTACTCCGTAAAAGATTACCAGGAAACTGCAAATGGCACAGATGATTTTTTTGTTTGGCATAATTCAGACATTTTAAACCACCAATTTACATTAGGTACATCACATCATCACTCTTCCTTTTTCAATCATGAACATTACAAGGCTAAGTGATCTGCAGACAATACATGAATACATATTAGTTCTCATTTCAGAGTATAATAATTGTGTTAAGCAGACTCTAAAAATACTATTGATTTAACAAAGTTCTAAGCTAAGGTATAATTGTAAACTTCCCTCCATATTTTTCAAGTTCTACAACTTGAATCTCTTACTAACCAAGCTCAAAACCCTCATTACAGAATTAGTCATATCCTGAAGCTTCACATACCACTAATCTCTTCCAAACTTCTCAAAATTTACCATAAACATCTGTAACTATGACACAATTATTTAATCGCAAACTACATCACTAAAGGCCAGATTTCTGCCACCCTTACTAAAGCTGCTACTAGTACATTATCTCAGAGTAGTCCCACAAACTTCAGTGCAACTACTTGATGAGTAAGGCACTATTTAACATGAATAAGAGTGGCAAAATACAGTCCTACAACTAGTTAGTTTCATTTTGATTAAGAGTGGTGATCTGAAGTTTGTATCTTGGAGAGAGTATCTGAATTCAAAAGGCATGTATTTTGACATGGGATAGTGGCCTGGCTCTTTAGTAAAACATTTTACAATAAAATATTTCCAATGTTTTTTCTTTCACATAGAAAATTTAAAATAGCGATTTACATGAGGAAAGCATACATGTATAAAATCACTGGGACAATTACTTAGAGGAATTTCAAGCGAAGACAGATCATTTAATGTAAAACACAACACTACTCTGAACAAAAAGTTCATTTGCCAAGACTGTTAGAGCTGAGTGCGCATGGTGAGATTTTTAAATACATACACAGACATCCAAGTAAAGCGAGACTGATCCTCACAAGCGAGGAGCACCTGCTGTAAACCTCACCAGCTTCCAACAGGACAAGGAGTGGCACTGTCTGTATTGAAGCCTGTTTCACTGGGCTTTGTAATTAATTGGAATCCTGTTTTATGCACCCCATAGCAAAGAATTCTGCCCAAAAATCCTTGGAGAAAAGGTCAGTGTAGGAGATTACATATATTTCCTTGTGGCCTCAACAAAATGATGCTGTATTACTGGTTCTGTTCAAAACAGTATCCCAAACATAAATGTACACAGAAGGCAAAAAGCAAGCACAGTCAGACTGCTCGTCCCAGTGACATCTCTACACAGTGTTTGTGGCCTGTACATCATTAGATGTAATAGGACAAATTCTCTCAGCTTCTCTGCTGCAGCTCCATTGCTTTACATGGCACTGCACTGATGTCACTGAGAGCACCTGGCCCAATCTTCTTTTTTTAAAATTTTAAAAATTTTTTTTACACATGCTCCTGTGCTTGGGAGCGTACTATTCCACAGAAATTCAAAGGGCAATTGCATCAACTTACAGAAGCCTTTCTTCAGGTCTACGCTGTACCTTTACAAGGAGGCTTAGCCAGTCTGCTATTTACCCTGAGGAGAAAAACCCTACGTCTGTTGGCCATGGGATCTGATGTGATATTTTTGTTAAAGCCCATTAATGAAAACCTTTATGCATCTTAACAGTTAGTTCCTTCAGCTTCATAACTAAAGTCCTCTTGAAATAAAGGTTTGTAGAGTAAGGCTTTGAATTCCCATATGTGTGTTCTACTGACCTTTACAGAAAGAAGCTTCATGTTGGTAACATAAAAATGTTCTTTACATTATTCTCATCAATTTTTCAAATTGATCAAGAAAAATATACAGTGTTGCTTTTCTGTACATCTTTAAAATGCTCTTAAATTAATGTACATAAAAAAGTCATTCCCATTTGCTACAATGGGAGATGTGCACAGGTGCGTGCACAGCCGCACGTACGCACACATAAACACACCACACACACAAATATTAGAGGGAAAAGACATGCCATATGTAGTCACCTGCAAGTCTGTTGTTCTACAATTACAACCAGTAGATAAGGATGAAATACTAAGAATTGCTGATAACATACAGGTGAAAAAACCCTGAATATTCAGTATAAGTTGTATACCAAAGTTGGTAACACCTTGGTATGATTTCATCCTGTCCAGTATACATACATAATGGCTAAAAACTTGTAAAGATACCAATTATTTAAAGACTGTACCAGCACAGAAAATTCTACCAAGTTTTTCTCACCAAATTTCTCTTTTCATAAAGTCTATAAGTAACAGATCTGTTGGTTTTTTTTTTTACAACATATTGAGCAAGATATATCATTTATTAATTAACAAGATTAAATCCTTTTTGGTGGTATAATCTTTTTAGTAAAGTTCCAAATATATACGTCAAAGTTTTGACAGTGGCAATTATCAAATTCACTTATGTGCACACACACAGACATAGTATAATGCTAGTGGACAATCCGTGCTTTTGCCAATAACCCTGAAAACTATGTTAGTGGTCCAAAGACCAGACTAAAAGCTGCTCTGAACCCAGGGCAAATATAAAAGAATTTCAATTTTTCACCACTTAACTAAGATAATAGTTGCAACCATAATATAACTCTCAAAAGCATACTGGAGAAAAAAAATTGATTAATCTGAAGAAAGGTCAGTAACCTTCCATTATTATAGATGCACAGGGATCTTCTTTTCCTTTCAATGTATCAGAAATCACTGCAAAGAAATTAAGATCATCGTAACAGAAAGAGACTGAGTGGAATGTCCACAGTAACAGCCAAAAAAACCCCCTGCAATGCCTTATCATTATTCAAATTACAACCTACTAGGAACTGTAATAACATACAAAGCAAAAATTAACTTGAAATTGAAGTTGCTAGAAGCAGTTCATGAAGATAATTGCTGAATGATAATTCTGCTCTATATAAATGAGAAAATAAATCAGTATTGAATGGGGTTTAGGAGTAATCTGGTCACTTCGTTCATTTGGTCGTGCAAGGTTTTAGCTGCTGAACTTTTCAATACTTGAACACTCTAATCCACTGGTGGGGCTGGTGGTTCTTGTCCCTAGGGGGAAGGAAGGAGAAAAAGAAAGAAAGAAAAAAAACACATACAGCATTAGAAACAGTGATTCACATAAGAGGATTTAGCAATAAAAGAACTCAGAAGCATTACATTGTGTTTTTATTTTAGATCTTTCAACATCTCTTTTAATATTCAGAGTAAATGAGCATCAAAGAACCATACCCTATCCTGCATCAATAGGGATTTTTCCATCATCCAACATCTAGAACAGAGACCACCTTCCCAGTTTCATGCTCTAATTTTGTTTACTGACTTCTCTGAAAGCTGTCATTTTCCCCTCGCACATAAGAAGACAGGAGGCAGTTCTGACCAGGCACAGCTAGTGTCCAGAAAACATTATGACCCACAGTCTCTCCTGGCCTGCTCCACATCATAGAAGGCCTCGCACTTGGCCTTTGTGATTCTACTTACACCGTGGT